>JAEMOT010002049.1:173850-200828 GCA_019297695.1 Apostasia ramifera
ATTATTTGATTTAATGATATTTTTAAATAATTTTTTAAAAAATTATAAAATTATTAATTAAAAAATAATATCTCAATATTATAATATATAAATGACATAATATAATATTACAACAACATCAAACTAAATATTTTATACAATACTGTATTAATATATTACCAACTTATAAATTTGACATTCTATCATCTCGTACTGTGTATTAGTTCTGATACCAGAGTTATAGAGAGAGTATTCTCATAGAATCACTACAAGAAGTATTCTCTGATAATCCTCTTTTATTATTTGACAGAAGTTCACGATTTTACAAATTAACTATGTTAGATAAAAATAAAATAATAAGAGTAAAATTTTTAATATATTCTGCCTAAGATACAGAAGAATTCAACAAATAACTAAATGAATTAAAAAATTAAGATTAATAAAAAATTCATCTGAATCTCATTATATAAATAATATAATATAATATTAAAATAATATTAAATTAAATATTTTATTAAATAATAATTATAATTTGAGTTGGGATTGAGTCAGACTTGTTTGAACTCCAGTTAACGGGATAGATCAGTAAGTATGGCATGCATCGGTCCATCGTGCGATGCTCGCCACGTGGAGAGGCGTCAACGTTCATCCTGCGATGCTCGCCACGTGGACAACGTCAACGTTCGATCTAAAAAGAGTTGTTCCCGCTTCTAGAAGTCAAGGCAGTGGCATTTCAGTAATTCCGTTCCGCTTAGGACCTAAATATCACCCGTTCCTAGAGATAGAGAGGGGGAGAATGTTAGAGAGGGAAAAAAGCGAGGCTTCTTCGACTCCCACTCGCTCGCTCGCTCGCTCGCTCGCTCGCCCCCTCTCTCGTCTTCGTCTTCATTCCAACCGATAGTCGGGCTCAAAAATCCGAAAACTAGGGTTTCTCACAGCTCGTCTTCGCCCTCGGGGACTTTTCGCTACCGGTGCTCTACGCCTGTAAAGGACTAGCCTGCGGGGACTGTTTCTAGGGTTTTAGACGTCGATCACTCATGGCAGCGGAGAAACTCAGGGATTTGAGCAAACCGATAGACGTTCCCCTCCTCGATGCGACGGTTTCCGCATTCTATGGCACGGGATCTAAGGAAGAGGTGACTTTCCGCCCTTGCACTTCCTCTCCCCGTAGATTCTTCTTGCTTTTATTTTTATTGGCGTTTGCGCTTGAAATCGCATTGCTTTTTTTTTTTCCTGCTCGTTTTACCGCTGAAAATGGTACAAGTAGGATGCTTTAACTGTTTAGGCGATTGGCATTGCTTAAATATCTTCCTATGGTAATGCAATTTGATATGGAGATTTCCCTTCAGGACATAGTCTTCGCAGTGCGTTCATGTTGATTTTTTGATTTTTTTCTAAGGAATCTGGATGCTACAAATTAATATTTATTTGCTTTCCTGAGTTTCTGATTGCCAACTTTCTTTTCTTTCTTCTCTATCTAGAGGACTGCAGCAGACCAAATTCTGAGGGAACTGCAGAACAACCCCGATATGTGGCTCCAAGTGGTTCACATTTTACAGAATTCTCAAAACTTGAATACCAAATTCTTTGCTCTTCAGGTGAGTTGAGATTGTAATCCATGCCCAGGAATAACTTTTTTTTTGTTTTTTTGGTGTAAGTGAAATGATTCTGCAATGTAAAACCATTTGATGAGGTTGTAAATGAAAGTGGAGAGTTTTACTCTATTAGAAATTTCAAGCTTTTGATTACATAAAGATTTACGTTAAATTTTTCTAGCAAGCAATTTCTATTTTCTTTTTTTTATTCTCCAGATCAGATGAGTGTAACTCAACTAATGTAAACCAAATCAACTAATTTTACAGTTACCAAAATTTCCTTTAAGCAAAATGAATACATTACAGAGAGTAGTAGCAGTTGTCCTTTAATTCAAGTAGTAATTATGAAGTGCAGTGAAACACCCACTGGGATTTACATCTTCCTGGCTTGCAGAAAATCATTGAAGTGTGCCTTTTTTGTTACAATTAGTTTGGAATATTTTCTGCAACGTCATTCAAGTGTTGGGTTTAACTGTCATGGATAATTTAGTTTTCATTTGTGTAGTTTGTTTACTTAATCTAATTAAAGTCTTTTTTATTCTTAATCTAATTAAAGTGTTTTTATGCTTAATCTAATTAAAGTTGAACTTGATAGGTCATGTCCTACACAAATCATAAGATGAAATTTGACTATTCTTCGCATCCTTCACAAATATTAAATAAATAAATAATTTCACATTATACACATTCCAAAACGAAAGCTAACAATATTTTCCCATCTGACACACTT
Organism: Apostasia ramifera; assembly: GCA_019297695.1. Taxonomy (NCBI): domain Eukaryota; kingdom Viridiplantae; phylum Streptophyta; class Magnoliopsida; order Asparagales; family Orchidaceae; genus Apostasia; species Apostasia ramifera. Next base: position 176,155 of record JAEMOT010002049.1, read on the forward strand.
TGTAAGATGAAGAAAAAAATTTATCCTTTGTGTTTAACCTTAAACAAGTAATTAAGTAAAGGCTTAGTATTCTACCATACGCTGAAAAAGAAAATTTGATTAAAGTTTGAACATGATGTTTTCCTCATGTGTTATTAAACATTAGCTCTATGGGTTTAGCAGTTACATGCTTATTGTTGTAAATTTGTTGGTGACGAGATTTTTAATGAGACAACTCTTTTAGTTTTCCAGTATCACTATTGGTTACTGGAAAAAAAAAATTTGTGTTGATTTTGACAATCTTACTAGTCTCACCTTGTTAACTCTTTTTTGTACCGGCAAATTGGTAACCTCTCACGTTATTTTTCTATGGTTGAAATACTCTAATTTTCATGTGCTTTTAAGGTACTAGAAGGTGTTATCAAGTATAGATGGAATGCTTTACCTATTGAGCAGCGAGATGGGATTAAAAACTACATATCCGATCTCATTGTCCAGGTGAGGAGCTTGGTATTAAAGTTCGATGGATGTTGTGACCTATGTGAATGAAACTTGTCTATATTTTGTACTGATGTGCCTGTCCCTTCTCCATTTTGCCTCCATCAGCTTTCAAGTAATGAAGTCTCTTTTCGGAGGGAGAAGCTATATGTTAATAAACTTAACATCATACTTGTTCAGGTACTACTAAATGATTTTTTTTTTTTTGATAGTAACTAAATGATTACTTTCCATTACCTGTTACTTAACACTCAGACATGATGGTCTACCTGACTATTGAAGACTATCATGTGCTATATACCAAATTGTTTTCGAGTTTTCTCCTAGTTGTACTTTTCAGTTTAACTTATATGGCTTTGCTGCAGTTTGACTTAGATTCTTCATTTTATTAAAAAATAGTTGAAATAGCTTCTTTCCCATGCTTTTACCACTGTAGACCTTATCATCATTGCTATAGTCGTGGTGCAGCATGTGATTTTCTTTATCTCATGACTTCTTTCTCATTTGCTAAAATAATAGGTTCTTAAACATGAGTGGCCTGCCAGATGGCAGTCCTTTATTCCTGATCTTGTTACAGCTGCAAAAAGTAGTGAGACAATCTGTGAGAATTGCATGGCTATATTGAAGGTATTGTCCTTAGTCTTTGCTTCATATTTGGTGTAAAGCTTCACTTCAATTATATCCTCACATTCCCAACAATCATTCAGCTTCTTAGTGAGGAAGTTTTTGATTTTTCAAGAGGAGAGATGACGCAGCAGAAAATCAAAGAACTTAAGCAGTCGCTTAACAGGTCCTGTGATGTTTTTGTTATTGTATGGGATTTCACTTAACCTGTGAAGTTTTCTGAGCTAGCAGTCATTATTGTCAGCGGGCAATGTTCGAAATTGTATGAAATTTGTTATGTGAAAGATCAGCTATTCGTAATTGATGATGTAGGCTTATCTCAGATATTGTGGTTCTTTTTTCTGTCCTTCCCTGTTATAAGTTCATGCAACATAAAACATTATTTATGAATGTTTTACAAAGTTGGATCTCAAGTGGACATTGTCTGTCAAGCATCTTTTTAGTTAACAATCTTAGAGTATCTTTGTGCAGTTAGTTGATCAAGTTGTGATTTAGTCATTGTTACTTTTGATATGTTCTACACTCTTCTGTCTACTTCATTGGAGGACATTCACTGTCTACTTCATCGGTGGACATTCACCTTCAATGTCTTTTTTTCTCCACCTCTCATCCTTGTGGTAGTTTTTCTTGTGATTTCTGGCCTTTTTAACCACTATCATGGAGAGGAATTTTATAGTGTAGTTATATCTTATTTTTTAATACACCGACTCACTTAAACCTCTCGGTTTTCTTGCATACAGTGAGTTTCAACTCATTCATGAGTTATGCCTATATGTGTTATCAGCATCTCAAAGGACTGAGCTTATACGAGCTACTCTTGCAACACTTCATGCATTTTTATCATGGATACCTCTTGGTTATATTTTCGAATCTCCACTGGTTTGTTTTTCTTACCTGTATTTTTTTCTTTGTCAGGAAGTACCTTATTCATGTTTCCATCCTTTTTTTATACTACACATTATTCTGGTCATTATTTTATGATAGCTGGAGACACTGTTGAAATCCTTCCCAGTTCCATCATACAGAAATCTTACACTCCAGTGTTTAACAGAGGTATGTGTTTATATTGTTGCTATGATCCGTGCGTGCATCTTGCATTTAAATTGTGTGTTCAGATGATCCTTCATTCTCAATCTACAACTGCTGCATAAATCTTTTGAATATTTATTGATGTGAAGTTCGGATAACTCAGTATGCACATGCATATGTGGACTCCACGTAATTTACAGGTAGCAGCACTTCATTTTGGTGACTTTTATGATATCCAATATGTCAAGATGTATACAATCTTCATGGTGCAGTTACAGGTTTCGTACATCAAATTCTTTTCCTTTGTGCAGAATGGTGCTCTGTAATTTTTTTAATGTAAATTTTCCTCAACATTACTTGTGCGCTGAGAACATATTTTTAAAATGAAATTTCAGACGATTCTCCCACCTGGTACGAATATTCCAGATGCTTATGCTAATGGTTCTAGTGAAGAGCAGGTAACATTTTTTTTGTTGTAAATGCGATAATTGCTTGCTTTCCTTCAGTTGTTTCATGCTATATTGGTAACACTTGCTGTTGTTGTATCCTATATACAGGCATTTATCCTGAACCTTGCGTTGTTTTTCACTTCGTTTTTTAAGGTGAGCTCCATTTCATCTGCCAATTCACTAAGCAAAGTTATGCATTCTATGGAGTTATGAATTTTCATTTCTTGATGGATTTTGACATTATCGTTAGGTGCCTGCTGCCACAATTGTTTTGCTAAGAGCATCAGAAAACATTTTGTTTCAACCATCCGGCATATTGCTCTCTCTCATAACCTATTTTTTGTATTGCTCAGTCTCATATTCAAGTTTTGGAAACAACTGATGAAAATAAGGCTGCTTTGCTTATGGGTCTTGAATATCTTATTGGGATCTCCTATGTTGATGAGACCGAGGTGTTCAAGGTATATGATTCCTGGAGGTTAAAGCCTTTTCTATACTTCTATTTGCTGATGAATTGTTCTATGTCTTCTCATTATTTTCAGGTTTGCTTGGACTACTGGAATTTATTGGTCCTGCAGTTGTTTGAGGCTCACAACACGTTGGAGAATCCTGCTGTTGCTGCAACCATCTTTGGGCTTCAGGTATTAAATGTAAACAACTTTTGAGCCTTTTTTTTGCGCATAATTGCTTGATAGGTAAACAGCATGTGACTGCTCTTTTTTGAGGGAACTTGGATTAATTTTAGAGTGTGACTGATGTGGTTAATGAAATCTGATTTGGGAAAATTTGTTCACATTGTGTACCAGAGTCCTATCTTTGACTATAACATTTGTGCTCGTGAAATTTTGGGTGGCTGTATAATATCTTATGTGGGGTTAACCACCTTTTTTGTGCAAACCTCCTTATTCTTCGTTGTTTTCTTTAATCTATTTTTATAATTTATTTGCACTTATCAAAGTATTCTGCCACTGCAAGTCAATTATATATATTTATATACATATATATATATATGTATATATATATATATATGTATGTATGTGTGTGTATTTATTGATAGCAAGCTTTAAAATTGAAGTTGATTCTCTTGATAGATGCCAACCTGTTTTCCTAGTTTTTTCTTGCTTATTTGTGTTGCTTTTTTATCCTATATGTTTGGTATCTTTTTCCTGATAATGATATTCTGTTCTTCTTTCTCATTTGTTAACGTTCCGTCATGCTATTTAGATCTGCAGCTTCTTGTGATTGTCATCTTCATACCATTGAGATGTTTTGTAGGTTTACCTTCCTTTTATGTTTGCTAAAGCTTCTAGCTTAAGTATAATTACCCTGTGAACCTGTGCAGGCTCCTGGGATGATTGCTGGAACTGGTTCACAGGTCCTGCAGCGCCGTCAGCTTTATTCAGCCCCACTTTCTAAGTTAAGAATGCTTATGATTAGCCGTATGGCAAAGCCTGAGGAAGTTCTGATTGTTGAGGATGAAAATGGAAATATTGTTCGCGAGACCATGAAAGACAATGACGTGCTTGTCCAGTATAAGGTTATTTTTACAGCTATAAATGGTGTTATTTTTTGTTTTCTTAGTCATGCAATTCAAACAAGATGTTGGCATTTAATATTATTTTTTTTTACTTGTAGATACTTGTGGTTAGAGTCGATTGCTTTGCCAGTTGTTTTCTTATTTGGCTTATTTGGATGCTGGAATTTGAAATTATTTTTTATGGTTTTTTTGTTTGATTATTAAGTTACTGAGTTCTATTATGTTTATTCTCTCCTTTCTGTCTTGGCATACTTCATACGTCAGGTTACTAATACGGTTATTATTCTGTGGTACTTTGCCTGCACAGCTCCGATCTGGCCATGAATTTCACATTCTGAAAGCTTACTTTCCCATGTTGAAGTGTAAATTATGAACTGATTGTAGATCTCATTTTAAAGCATGCACTTGTACATTCAGTTATTTTCTATGATATCATTGCTTTTGAATTTTCTTCTCTGTCTTAATATTTCCAGAGTATGTTTCTTTTTCACAGATTATGAGAGAAACACTGATCTACTTGACTCACCTTGATCACGATGATACTGAGCAGCAGGTATGCCTATTGCATTGCGCTGAGATTGATTTTCTTCCACGGATACTTAAACTGTTCTTACTTGTTGTTTTCCCTGTCCAGATTTTCAATTTTTAAACTTGGAGATGGATCATAGGTTCTGAAAGTTTTGCATCTTCTTGTCACTTTAATCTTCATTGTCAACTGATTATTGCCATTTTTTCTTGAGATCACATTTCTTAAGTTTTTATTTTAGGCTGCTTCTGTTTGATAGTTTTTCTTATCTCGTCTTGTAGAATGATAGATACTGCAAGTGCAGCACATCGTGATTCTGTTTTAAATCATTGCTGTTAACTGAATAGAACATATTTTGTTAATCGAAGGCATCATGTTACTTTATTGAATATTCACTTAAGAAATATATGAACATCGTCGATAGATAAAGTTAGTTTGATGTTTGTACTGGATTGACTCGGAGCATGACTCTAACCCTTGAAAATGATATTACATCTTTGATTTAACTGCAATTTTGTCTTTGAGAGCCTTGATCTCTTGCAGAGGAGATGTTCTCATGAAGCATGTGTAGGAAATAGAGAGAGAATGGGTAGGAAACCTTATAAACCAAGAAACTACAATGCCAATTCAAGGTCTAAAAGAGATTTCGTTATACAGAAAAAGTACAAAGGTCTTTTAGTACAAGTATTTCTTGAACATTTTTAGCTCTCTATCTTAAAAAGATTTGAAATTCAGCTATTTATAGAGCTAGGATCCCGTCTATTTTGGTTGGATTTTCACCCTCTCAAGTATGTGGCGGCGTGATTTGTAGATTATAGAAAGTTAGTTTTGATGCTGTGTCCTGTCGTTTTTCTGAAATGTGGCCCAGGATTTAGATTAACTTGAATTATGTTCGAAATACATAAAGTCACATCCCTTGGAGGTTGATACAAAAATTAGTGGGGAAAGGCAGTCCTTTCTCCCGAACAGAATCTCTTAGCGTTGCTATATGCATTAGATAATCCATCACACTGTTTACCTTTCTAGGTATGTGAGAAATTTTACAAGTATTGTAAGAAGTTAGAAATGTAACTATCTACTCCAGTAAGAATTCTATTATATTTATAAAAAAAGTCTTTTGTGTTCTTGGATGGGATGAGGCTTTGCTGATTTGCTTTCCGTTAAGTCCGTGAGCAGTACGTCTAAGGCCTTGTTTGGCGCGAGGACCAAATCAGGACCAAGATTATACTAATTTAAAAAGAAAAAATAATAATAATAAATAAAAAATTTTAATCATTCTACACAAATTTTAATATAAAAAAATATTGTTTTACTTCACATACTCTTAATAAAAATATATACTTTATTTCATATCCTAGATCAAAATATTCGAATCGAGTATTTTAGTCTAGGATGTAAAATAAAATTAATTTTTTTAGTGAAAATTATTGAATATGTGAAGTAAAATAATATTTTTTTATATTAAAATTTATGTAGAATGATTAAAATTTTTTATTTATTATTATTATTGTTGTTTTTAAATTAGTATCATTTTGGTCCTGATTTAGTCCTCGCGCCAAACAGGGCCTAAAGAGCCATAAGAGATTGATAGATAGTTTAGAGTGTTGAGAGCTAAAGAGAGATCTGGCATAACGAGAAGTGGGGAAGAAGGAAAGAGGGCTATTTATAGAATGAGGAGGGTTAGTTTTTTAATTAAAATAAAGAAATTAAAATAAATGACATATCAGATCATGCACTTTTTCTTTGTTTGGTTGGATAGTTATTTTTGAGTAAGAGAGAATATATTAGTTTATAAATTTGATGTGAAATAAAATTATTCTAATGTTAGGCGTGTAAGATATGAAATTAATTTGATTTTAATATTGAAATTTGTGTTGGATGTGAAATTAAAATGATTTTTAATATTGGAATTTGTGATAAATTTAAAGTGACCCTTTTGACCCTTGAACCAAACAAGGTGTTAGAGATGCAAGCAAGTTGAGTTTGAGCGAGCCAGTGCTAACTCGAACTCAAAGTTATTTTGTCCAACTCAACTCAAACTCTGCTCGAACTCGAAATGATTTGAACTTGAGGAGGGTCAAAGTGGATTTCTAGCTGGCTTGAATTGATTATATTTATTTTTTTTATCAAAAGCTTAGCAATTTGTAAAAATATGTAAATATATATACTCATATATGAGTGTATATTAAAATATTTATTTAATACTTTGTTCTACGTCGATTTGACTATATATCAATCTAGCCAACTTTTGCTCGAAGTGAACTTGAAATAAAATCGACGCTTTCCAAAACTTGAAATAAAACCCGAGCTGGATTTGTCGCTCGTTGCTCGACTTGAATTTCTTTGAGTCAATTCCAAATTTGAGCGAGTTTTGAATGAGCTTTGAGTAAGTTTAATAGCCCTATGCGCCTTGATACCTTGATCGGTGAATAGATATAACTTTTTTTGTATTTGTTTTTTTTATTTTTTTATCACTCATATACTTGTTTATTTCGGCTTATTTGCTCTTTGTTTTATTTTAGTTTCGTTTGAGTTGTGGTTTGTGCCTAGTCTAGCTATGACTGGTTGAGCTTGGTTGACTAAGCGATTAATTTTAACTTAGGGGATTTATTTATTTGTTCATTTATTTATTTATTTATTTGATTTTGGTTTAGCCCCACATTGTTTGATTAGAGTTGTGATGTAGGAAACATTCTTGTTTATAGGACTAGAATGTAAACATTTATATTCCAGACGAAAGTGTATATCTTAGGGTAAAAATTTATGATCTCGTAATTTTATTTTATTTTTATAATTTTCAAACATGATCAACATTTTATTATAATTGTTTAAGTTAATTGTAGCATTATGAATTTCAATAAGAAAATTGAATTATAAAGCAATGGTACTTTTTAAAGCCTAACGTATCCATATTGGATATTGATATTCCTTAATGTTCCATCGATACATATTCGATATGCTACATGATTTAGCAGTTTTTATTTTTAATCTTTAAAAAATCTGACACTCGCCCAATATTTATCCGATATTTATATGATATTTTTCGATACTTTTAATTAGAAGAAAATTATGAAAGTGTTAGTCAGACTTACACGATAAAACTAAAAAAATATCTCATATGTAAAACATAACTCATGCATAAACTCAAATATTATAATTAAGAGAAATACATTAGGCTCACGCAATTAGAATTGCGGAATGCTTCATGCATGCTTGTGTTTTGGAAAAAGAAAAAAGATGTGGTATCTGCACGCAGTTGTGTTATCTGTTTTTTTACTTTAATTTATGTTATCTTCCCTTTTGTTGGATGTCGATCATTTTTTTCCTCACCCTAATCAAGCTCAAATTATGAAAATGATAGGACTTTGGCCTTTTTATTTTATTTATTTATTTAGTTAGAGACTTGGAAGTGAACATGTATCTACTGATCAGGTTAGTATATTTGAGTTTGTCACAACATTTGTATTATTAGCTTTAAAACTTTGGGAGAGGGTGATCGAACAAAGGTTATGCCATAATACTAAGGTATTGGAGAATCAGTTTGGTTTTATGCCAGGTAGATCTACTATAGAAGCCATTTATTTATTAAGAAGTTTAATTTAGAAGTTTAAGGAGAGAAAGAAAAACCTCCATTTGGTTTTTATTGATTTGAAAAAAGCTTATGATAAAGTCTCAAGAGAAGTACTTTGGATAGTTTTAGAAAAAAAAGGAATTTGCGCTGCTTATATTCAAGTTATTAAAGATATGTATAAAGGAGCTGTTACCTGTGTACGAACACAAGGAGGTTTGACTAAGGATTTTCCTATTTTAGTTGGATTACACCAAGGCTCGGCTTTAAGTCCGTATCTTTTTGCTTTGATTATGGAAGTCATGATTGGACATATCCAAGATGAGGTGCTTTGGTGTATACTCTTCGCAGATGATATTGTCCTTGTTGAGAAAACTAAAGAGGGAGCTAAAGCAAAACTAGAGCTTTGGAGGAATGCTTTAGAATCTAAAGGTTTTCATCTCAATAGATCAAAAATTGAATATATGGAGTGCACATTTAGTCAAGAAAGAAATACTTATATTGGAGATGTGACAATTGGTGATCAAATTGTTAAGAAGAGTGGGCGCTTTAGATACCTTTGATCAATCATACAAAATGATGGTGAAATAGATAATGACATTATTAACAGGATTCAAGCAGGATGAGTAAAATGGAGAAATGCTTCTGGTGTGTTGTGCGATAGAAAAATCTCATCCAGAATCAAGAGTAAATTTTTTAAAATGTAGTAAAACCACGATATATGGTGCTGAATACTGTCCTGTAAAGAAGAAACATACAAATAAAATAAATGTTGTAAAAATGAAGATGCTAAGGTGAATGTGTGGTATACACGAAAGGATAGAATGAGAAATGAGTATATTTGAAAGAAAGTTGGTGTTGTACTAATTGAGGATAAACTTAGAGAAAGTCGGCTTAGATGGTTTGGACATAAATCGTAGGTCGATTGAAGCTTCAGTTAGAAAAATTGAGTTATTGGATCTTGCCCATGTACAAAGAGGAAGAAGGAGACCAAATAAGACATTGCAAGAAAGTATAAGGAGTGATCTTAGTTACTTAGACCTAGATAAGAATTTGGTAACTGATAGAGCGCAATGGAAACAAAGGATTCATATAGCCGCCCCCACCTAGTGGGATTAAAGCTTGGTTGTTGTTGTATCTCGCTTATATCGAAATAATTAATTTAGGTTGGATTTAAATTGAAGCTAAAACTATTGAAGAGGATCTGCCCGATGAGTATTATAAAATAAAGATGAAATCTATGATAATATACTTGCAATTCTAGATGGGCTCTTTATCAGATCGAAAAGAGCCTGGAGTTCTAGAACAACTTCTATGACCAGCACCACCTAACCTGCGAAAGGTTTAAAACCTAGGTCCAATCTCGCTGAGAAGGACAAAGACTACCAGCCTATGCCGACAAGAGCTCCTTTCTTTATATCTATTGATATATATTTAAACTATCATCTTACTTAAATAATCTGTTATAGGTTAGGAAGCAATTAAACGAACTTTGTGACATTATTGAAATTTAAGATTTTTTTTCATTTTAATAGTTGTTGAAGGATGTTTTTTATTTTTTTAAGTTGAATTGACCATAATATTTCTTTTAATGATATTAAGAATGTTTGAAAAATATAATTAATTTGAAGAAAAATTTAAAAATTATTTTTAAAATTTATAGCAACAAGATGCATAAGTCATTATGATCTACCATAGAGTTACACTATAAATATAAGAATATGACGTATTATACACACATATATAATAATCGTATTCTGATATATTTGTATTCTACTTTTTTTACCCCATAAAATATTTTAGCATCACGTGCGATCATATACATTAAAACATTAAATTAGACAGAAGTGAATTTTATTTTCTAAAATTTATAAGATTTTTGTATTGTATATAGAATTATATATTTTCGTTTTTCCTTCCATCTTAACTTATTAATTAATCTGTCGGGGGTGGGTATATTTATGCTAAATTTATACCTCGACGTGGCCATTGATGGGTTTAGCTTATCTTAACCCATGCTTTCTCCGAGGGTTGAATTTTGAAATGTATACTCATCCCATTAGGAGTGGGTTGAGTTAAATGTGCTTGTGATTTTGTGTAGAAATTGTCATCCCAATTAAAGAGCCCATAAAGCTTTTCATCCTCTCTCATTTGTAGCATTATACAAGTAACTATTGGAAAGTGTTGGCTTCTTCATTCTTTCTTTCCTCACTTTGCCTTTGATCCACGATCCGACTTTGTGAAATCGTATTTCTCTAATTAGGGTATAATTTCTTCTCTACTAGTTAATGGTTGGTTGAATTTTAATCTAAATTGTCATTTGCTCCGTTTGAGTTGTTGGAAATTGAGCGATCATTTTATATTGATTTGAGAAAAGTTACTGGTAGATTAAAATTATATGAGAACCCAATTTAGTTTCTGAAATCCAAAATTTGATTTATTGTAATTTATTGATCACCTTTATTTAACTCCATAAATTCTTATTTATCATTATTACAATTCAATTTATGTTTTAAAGTTTTATAAATTGTTGATTTTGAATTTGTTTGATTTATCATATGATTATATTTAAAAGAATATTTATGCTTTTTTGAAATAATTTATCATTAAAACTATTGATCTCAAACTTTTCTTTTAATTTGCCTTTGTCTTGCATTAGTTGGAGTAACCTAAGGCATTATGCATGTTAATTATTAGGTTAGCCCTTCGTATCTCTCGTCATTGTTAATCCAAAGTGGGCCATGCCTTAGCCCAGTGAAGCGACTAAAATGGGCCTAATATTTTTTTAATATTTATTTCACCTTCGACACATGTTTGAATATATAAAATAAACTTTACTTCAAATTCTACACAAAGCTAATATTAAAAAATTACTTTATTTTATATTTTACTCATAACAATAAAAAAATAAATTTTATTTTATATCCTACATAATTTTTAATTTTAAAATAATATTATTTCACATCATTCACATATAATAAATAGGTATATTTACCCGCATGTTACAAAAACTTTTGAATATTACATACTTAACACTCTTTTCGTAAAATTAAACTATGGGGTGGCATGTATTTAAACTAATGTATTTTTACCTGGCATATATGTAAATGACAATAACAATCAAGCCTTTATCCTGTTAGGTGGGGTCAGCTACATGAACCCTTTATTTCTATTGCATTTTATCAAATAACAAATTTTCATTTAGCTTCAAGCATGTAAGATTATTTTTTATAATTTTTTATCATGTCTTTTCTGCTTTCCTCTTCTTCTTTTAATGTGAGGAAGGTCCAATAATATAACTTTCTTTATTGAAGCTCCTATCGGCTTACGATTTATGTGTCCAAACCATCTAGGTTGATTCTCTCTAAATTTATTCTTAATTGAGGCTACTCCAACTTTCTTGTGGATATACTCATTTCCATCATATCCGTTCTCGTATACGTTCCGATTTGCCTTAACATCCTCACTTATGTAATATTTATCTTATCTATGAGGTTCTGCTTTGTAGGCTAGTCTTTAGTATTATATAATATTATTGGTCTTGTAACTGTTCTATAAAATTTATCTTTAAGTTTAAATGAAAATTTTCTATCACACAAAATACTAGATGTATTCCTTCATATTAATTATTCTGTTTGGATCCATATTATAGTTGAAGACATATGCGTAGCTCAATTGATATGCTAATTTCTTGGTAAATGTTCTTGTTTCTTTTTTGCCCCTATTTTGTTTATGATTCCCTTTGATAATTGTTGTCTTTATCAAGTATGCATGCTTTGGTTTTCTTTTTTTCTTTTTTGAAAAATCATACTTTGATTTTCTACCATAGTTATAATTCATATATTGGATTACCATTGTTATAATTCCAATATTAGACTATATTGCTACTTCATCATTATCCTGAGGTGATGTCATATGCCTTCATGATGCTTTTATTGAAAAGTAGTTCCTGTAATGTCTTCCTTCATTTTTCTAACTTTCAAAGTTTTACCTTTTTGTTATTATATATTTTTCACATATATTTAAGCATGTGGTTTGATACACAGAGTACTGGGTAAGCAGATTGCATGCTACTTGATTGACATTTTCTCCTTGTGACCATGTAGATGTTGAAGAAATTAAGTAAACAGTTGAGTGGTGAAGACTGGACGTGGAACAACCTGAATACTTTATGCTGGGCAATTGGATCAATATCAGGGTCTATGATGGAAGAGCAGGTAGATTGCATGTTCCCTGAAAATCTCACTGTGCAATGTCTTTTTATGCTAATTCTGAGCATGCCTAGGCTATCATGTTTCATTTTTTGCAGGCTTTTCATCATTTTTTAAGCTTCCATTTTATTCGTTGATGTAATACCTTTTTTGATTACTGTAGTACTGTTGTCGTGTTAATTTATTAAATGAACGAGCTGATCTGTGGCTTCACAAGCTATTAAATCTGATATAGAACAAGTAGATTACGTGGAAGATGTTTATATCTTTTATTTTTATGAAACTCAAATTAGGTTGTTTATGCTTTTCTGTGCTGATTTTGAACGTTGTAAATTGGTTGAAATTAGTCAATCCTGGCTTTATATAAGTATTTTCATAACGAATCCTAGGGATTTGAGTGTTTGACTTTATATGGTACAAATTGAGTGTTTCAAGCTCGTTCTTAGAATCTTTGCACTGTTAGTGTATTTGTCTTATGTTGTATACTACCGGGGGTCAATGTTGTCATCAGTGGCGTCCTATAGAGGTTATGAGCAGTGAGATATTTCATAGATTTTGCAGACGCCTAGGGAATGCAATGTCTTTGTGAAATATGAGTCATGATATTTAGAGTTAAGGATGTGGATTTGGAAAGCATTTCTGTTATCAATATTCTTTTCATGTGAAGGATCCATGATGGAACGAACACTTAACGTATCCCTGCACTCTTAAGTGGGTTTCGCCTGGAATAGTTGGGATTTTTGACTAATATTCCAATCAGACAGTAACTATTTTGATTCAGATATTTGGGAAGTTCATTATTCTGTAAAGGTTTTTTGTAGTGTTAATCCTTATTAACTCATTTTTTTATGAAGCTTGCCCACCGTACGCTCTCATTAATACTGTTATCAGTAGTATGACTGTCTGCAGAGATATCTTCAAATTTGGATATGCTGTTGGGAGCCCTGTTCCTGTAGTTAGCTACCAGTATTTTTGTTGTAGTTTTCTTATAATCTGTTTTGGGTTTTCATTTCATCAATTTCCAACTATAGCCTTGCCATCACCTTAACATGTAACAGTTACGTAGGGCCATATTTTCATCTTTGGTAAATGTTATTCAGCATTGCTGCCTTTGTCCAATATTTATGTTAGTCCTTTTGTGTGCAGGAAAATAGATTTCTGGTGATGGTCATCCGCGATCTACTAAGTTTGTGTGAAATTACTAAAGGAAAAGATAACAAAGCAGTTATAGCTAGCAATATCATGTGTGGCACTTGACTTCTTAGTTACTATTTGATATACTGAATCTACTCTACTAATTGATGACATGTAAAATAATCAGGTATGTTGTTGGACAGTATCCAAGGTTCCTAAGGGCTCATTGGAAGTTTTTAAAAACAGTTGTAAATAAGTTATTCGAATTTATGCATGAGACTCATCCTGGAGTTCAGGTGGCTTCCTTCCCTTCCCTTGTTTTTTAAACTATTATGGTCAATGTTGTCACGTCTTTTTATATATTTTTTGATGCACTATTGTTTCATTTAATGAATTATACAATAATTTTGATCTATATTTGGGTTTCAGGATATGGCATGTGATACTTTTCTGAAAATTGTTCAGAAGTGTAAGCGTAAATTTGTTATTACCCAGGTACATTTTACACTAACCATTTGTTTGCATGATATTACTTCAGGCTTATTACCATGAGAGCTTGTGAATTCAGCTGCCAATTATACTGTATGCTTATTTTTGGGAAATGATGCTGTAACTGATCTTAAGGGGGAATAAATCCTTTACCTTTTTTTGGCATACCCTTGTCTTCTATGATATGCTTTAGTTGTTAGGTTTTGGGTAGTCTTATTGAAAAATAGCATCATTGCTAGTATTTGACAAGAAAGTTAACACTTATGTCCATGCATGGTATCGGTTGATGACCTCTTATTCTTGAGATTTTGTTCCTCTTGTTGTAATATCCATGCTTTTTGTTAGACGTGTCTTTAGCTCAGATGATGATTATGGAATCAAGCTCAAGTGCGCAAGTTTGAGGCCGAGGTTAATTAACTTTTTTTAGCATAAAGATAGATGAACCCCAGTCTGAGCTAGCTTAAAATATGATAATTACTAGGCATAGCCATGGATACACCTATGTATGATGAACAGGTTACAGATGAAGAGGAGTCTAGCAGCAGCCTCTCCTATACTTTAGTCTTAGGAGGCAGAACTGCTGCATTCAATCAGAGAAGTATTTTTTTGATTTGGTTTCAAGAAAGATGCAGATTATCAGCTGTTATACTTGTGAAAGTTGACTGATTTGTACAATTGCCAACTATATCCTCCTGCTAACTGCTTTATTGCTACCTTTGCTCAGAAAGTATATTCCAGTTAACTTTAGCTATTCACCTAATTTAATTAATGCCTGCTATGGTTATTTGACAACTTGGTGGATGTCTAAATTCTCATTTCATTGCTATGTTGTTCTTCTCATTAGTAGCTTTTTATTAGTGTTTTCAAGGGATTTTTGTATATGTTCCTGATAGGCTTGAAGTTCTGGCACAGGCTTAATTATGGTTTAATGGCTTTAATTTTAGTCTTATGTTGTTGGTGATGAAATTCAGGTGGGAGAAAATGAGCCATTTTTATGTGAACTTCTCTCATCCTTGGCATCCACTATTGCAGATCTTGAGCCTCATCAGATTCATACATTTTACGAAGCGGTATGTTAATTTTCATTTTCATATATATTATTACTTTGTTTCTTTTTTTTTGTATTTAGTGGGAATTTTTCAAATATTATTATTTGTTTTAATTCCTTTTGCAGGTTGGTTGTATGATTCAAGCAGAGCCAGATCCTTCTAGAAGAGATGAGTACCTGAAACGGTTAATGGATCTTCCCAACCAGGCTAGTTGTCCTCATAGCCTTTGTAGCATGACCACATCAAGCATTTTTTTCTTCCTCCTCTCATTGGAAAAAACATTTATTGAATTGTGCGTGCAAATCTATTGCAGAGATGGGCAGAAATTATTGGGCAGGCTAGTAGAAGTGTTGATATACTAAAGGATCAAGATGTGATAAGGACAGTTCTTAATATATTGCAGGTACTTCAATCCAGTCATTTTTTCCTTTCCCCGTGCTTTCTCTAACCAGTTAATTTTTTTGGTACTTGTATTTTAATTTTCTTGTCAGTTGCGGTAATGTTGATTTTGATTTTTTTTTTTGAAATACAATGTTAATTTTGGTTTTGCATTGCCTGTGTAATTCATTTAAATTGTTTCAACTTGACCTCCTTTTCATGGATTCTTTCTTTTTTTAAAAAAAATTCTTTTCATGATTTCTGGAGTTTCATGTGAATCATCTTTGGAACTTGGTAATCTGGTTCTTAAGCTATACTTCAGAGCCATGGATTAGGTTGTTAATATAAGGCCCTTGGCACACTCAAGAGAAGAGGGTGCAGGGGTTTCAAAAATCGTATGATAAAACTGATCGGGAAAACACGGGTATGCAAGTAACTGTGGGAAAGAGAGATTTTATTTCTTCCTTTCTATTTTCTTTACATTACAATAGCCCTTTTAAGGAGAAGGCTGAAAAAAGAAAAAATGGAAATGCAGTCAAAGAGATGCACCGTATTTACAACCAAGAAATAAATCAAGATTATTTGAGGAAACAAATTGAATGGGACCCAATCTTCCTTCCAGAATTTCCTTCAGAATTCCCTTAATGATGGGAAGAAAAATTCCACCAAAGATTATGCAATTGTCCCCAGCTTTCTATATTGATCCTTGCAAAAATTTGAATTTATTTACCAAATTAGTTCCTTGGACTGTTCAAGCATGATTTTCTCAATTAAATTTCTCAACACTTCCCCTCAAGCTGGTGAATAAATTTTGTACATTCTCAGCTTGCTAATAATATTTTGAAAAGTTGCCTTGGTGAATATATTTGCCAAATGGCTTTTAGTCAACACATAAGGTGTACATGTAAGTCTACTAGCAAGTTTCTCCTTTATGAAGTGTCTGTCCACGTCAATGTGTTTCGTCCTATCGTGTTGAACTGGATTGTGGGCAATACTAATCGCTGACTTATTGTCACAATATAATTTCATTGGTTCCTTCCATTGAACCTTCGAGTCATCCAAAATAATTTTTAGCCAAGTTAGTTCACAGATGCCTAAAGCCAACACTCTAAATTCTGCTCCAGCACTTGATCTAGCCACTACATTTTGTTTCTTGCTTCTCCAGGTTGTTAAATGCCTCCCAGAAAGGTACGGTAACTTGAAGTGGACCTCTGTCAGTGGATGAACCTGCATAGTCAATATCTGTATAAGTCTCCAAAGTTAAGTCAACACCTTTTTCGAACAACAGTCCTTTTCTTGATGTGGTCTTTAGATATTGTACTATCCTATATGCAGTATGTAGATGTGTCTCTTTGGGCTTATGCATGAATTGACTTACTATCCCAGCTGCATATGCTATGTCTGGCCATGTATGGGATAAGTAAATAAGCTTCCCCACCAATCTTTGATACATGCCAGTGTCAATGCCATTCTCCTCAGTATCTTCCCCAAGCTTTTGGTTAAGGTTAATAGGAGATGTACTCGGTTTGCAGCCAGTCATCCCAGTTTTCTGCAACAAATCAAGAGCATATTTTTGTTGTGATAAGAAGATTCCTTTCTTGCAATGGGCAACTTCAATTCCAAGAAAGTATTTCAACTTTCCCGGTTCCTTTGTCTCAAATTCTTTCTTCAAACATTGTTTCAACTTTTGTATTTCATCACTATCATTTCTGATAGCAATGATGTCATCAACATACACTAGGAGAGCTATAATTGCCCTTTAGTCAAATGCTTGACAAACAGTGTTTGATCTCCTTGACTTTGTTTGTGGCCACTAGCTTTCATTACTTCTGTAAATCTGCCAAACTATGCCCTTGGAGACAGCTTTAATCCATCCATAGCCTTGTCTAGTTTGCACACTTTGTTTCCCTTTGGGTTGGTGTCAAAGCCTGGTGGCAGCTCCATATAAATTTCTTCTTCAAGTTCTCTATGGAGGAAAGCGTTTTTCATGTCATAGTCTTGTAGGTCCTAATCAAATTGTGTAGCCAGAGAGAACAATTTTCATTTTAACCACAGGTGCAAAGGTTTCTTGATAGTTGATACCATAGGTTTGTGTATATCCTTTAGCTACCAACCTAGCTTTGTGCATTTGAAGAGAGCCATCATATTTATATTTTATAGTATATATCCATTTACATCCTACCACATTCTTTCCATTTGGCTGATCAATAATCTCCCAAGTATTATTTTTCTTTAGGGCTTCCATCTCTATTCTTATTGCTTCCTTCTATTCCTTCTTTTCTAGTTTCTCAGATACAGATTTTGGAATAGATATAGAGTTAAGATGAGTGATGAATGCTTTGTGAGAAGAAGATGACTTATCATATGACATGAAATTAGCCATGGGATATAGGGCTGTTATTGTATAGCTTCTGTTACTTTTTCTGATAGCTATAGGAAGATTTAAACCAACAGAAACATCTTCATCAAAAACTACATTTTCATTTTGTATATCATTAGAAACAACATTCTCATGGTCAGGACAAGGACTGGCAGGTTGTACCTCAGGACTTGGTTCAGATTTTTGGACTTGCACAGGATGTATGCTGGACCCTTTCTTCTTTGTATACAGATGTAGCGATTTAGAGGTATTGGGGCTTAATTCCTTAGGAGGTGGAGTAGGACTTGGATTGTGTTAGGATCATCCCACTTCAAGTGTACCGGTTCAGGAATACTTTGAGAGCTATTCTGGAGAGAAACATGATCAAGCTGGAGCCATTGCTCATTATTTCTTTCCCCACCATACACCCCTTGGATAGGAGTAATGGAAAAATAACTTTCATTTTCAATAAAAATGGCATCTGCAGTAATATACATTTTTTTTGTGGGGGGATTATAACATTTGTACCCCTTTTGAGTATGGGAATAGCCTATGAAGACTCATTTAATGGCTCTAGGATCAAATTTCCCATGATTGGATGAGTGAATATGAGCAAAGGAAAATACAACAAAAGCTCTTGGAATTAATCCGGTAGAGGAATTATAATTTGGAAAGAAGTTTGAGAGGAGCTCCATAGGGCTTTTAGATCCTAAGATATGTGAAGATAGACTGTTAGTGAGATGGGAAGCTATAAAGATTGTCTCATCACAATAAGATTTAGGTACATGTTTGTGAAAGAGGAGAGCTCCAGTTGAAGTAAGGAGGTTGCTATTCTTTCTCACAGCCGCCCCATTTTGTAATGGTGTATAGACATAAGAAGATTCATGAACAATTTCCTCCTTGTAGAAGTAAGAGGTTTAGTTAAAATATTCTTGTGCATTATTAGATTTGATTCTTTTTATTTCAAGTCCCAAATTGGTTTTTGACCATTTTGTGGAAGTTTAGGAAGATTGTACTAACATCCAATTTTTGTTTAAGGAGATATATCCAAGTTGCTCTAGTACAATCATCAATAAAAAAATAAACCATTTGGCACCAGATATATTGGGGTAAGGAGCAGGACCCCATATGTCAGTATGAATCAAGGCAAAAAGGAAATTTTATTAGTAGCAGGGAAAGATACACGATGATGCTTGGCTAACTTACATATCTTGCAATGCAAGTCTTCCACATTCAAATTTTTAAATGACATTGGAAACATCCATCTTAACAGTACTAAAAGAGGGATGCCCAAGACGTCGGTGGAATAGGTTAATTTTGTCTTCGTTGGTGAAGAAGGATGTAGGGGCGTGATCAGGCTGCATGCTAAGGTAGTGGAGCCTGCCCATTCTTTTCTTTAGCAAGTTCTTTTCCTGGAAGATACAATGGGAAGGATAGAAGGTTACACAACAATTTAGGTTATTAGTAAGTTGATGGATGGAGATAAGATATGTAGAAAGCTTAGGAACATGAAGGACTTCTTTTAGAGATATGAATTCATCAAGATGGATTTCCCCTTGACCTGCTACTGTAGCTAGAGAACCATCAGCAATGATGATTTTCTTACTACTAGCACAAGGTGCATAAGAGATAAAATTATGAGAAGAGTGAGTCATGTGATTTGTGGCCTCCGAATCTATGACCCACAGATTAGATATAGAACTATTTGAAGTGCTTAAACAAAAAGAAGTTTGAGAAAACATATGTGAATGAGAGTTCAGATGCACACTTGTTTGAGCAAGGGTGCATGTAGCTGAACCAGAAGGCTTCTCTAGTGATGACAAAAAACTCCTAACTTCTCTATTTCTTCCTTGTTAAGGTTAGGTGGTTCATTGTTGCCCATCTGGGTTGTTGTCAGGTTGCTCCTTTGCTGTCCGCCTTTGCCTCCCCATTCTTTGTTGAAAGTTTTGTGGTTTTCCATGTAGTTTCCAACTTTGTTTCTTGGTGTGCCTTGGCATCTTGCAATATGTGCACCATAAGTCATTTTTATAGGTTCCCCGAGGTGTTTCACAAGAAGATCTGTGTGAAGATCTTCCTAATTGGAATTACATGGACTGTAAATTTTGATTTAGGAAGCTGATCGGATTTTTCGCTTGATGGATTAGATTGTATGTTCATTTGAAATTCAAATAGTTGTTGATCTTGCTATATATGGCTTGGGTTATCCAATTCGAGCATTGGACCTTCCAATGAGCTTTTGTTGAACAAACTTAAGGACAGGCTATCCATTCGTGGTTGTTCTACATTTTAACAAATATTGAGCCTTCTGTTTAGTTTTGGAACTTGACATAATGCTTTAATTTTTTGGGTCATTATATATCTTGTGCACTTATTTGAGCATAATTAATACTGGTAATCTTAAAACACTTGACAGATTTAGTTCTCATACATGGTTATTTCATGTCACTCTTCGAGCCACATTATCTCTACAAACCTTACATAATTTTGTAGCCTTGATAGTTAAGTTCACTAGCTTGATCTTCTTCACTTGAGCTCATCATTCTTGAGATGTTTTCATCGTTCCTCTTCCAAGGCATGTTGTATTTAAGCATGTCTATCATCTACTTTGTGAAACCTATCCAATCATGAATACTAACTGCAATATGACATGAATATCATTGAAGGTTTGTTATCAACAACATAATAGTGTCATCAAGGCTCTTAAGGATAACAGTTAACTCATTACAATTCATAATCTGCTTATCTTACCCACTTTCACATGACTATCATTTTAGTTATTTTTTTTCTAATAAATAAATGGTCAGGGCCCTCTCTTTGCGTACAAAGAGTGCATTGTTGATGCTAATGTATTTATCATGCTTAACTTGTTAAAAAAGTAAGGCCAGTGATCTTACTGAATGGTATAAAGCTTGCTATGAAATTGCCAAATTTAGCTGCGTCTATAGTTAAATTTCCCCGCCTTCTCCAAAATCTCAAATTTCTTGGAGTTGGCTGTGCAAACGTGGGAGTGATTTCATTGAAGTTTTTGTTTGTTTTGACTGCTCTTCCTTGTGCATTGTACAATGAGATATTGTAAATAAAATACAGTTATCATCTTATATTAGCGCAGTTATTTGTGCCTATGTTTTCTATAGTTCGTTTTACTTGGTGAGAATAGTCTGTTTCTCGGTAGTTTAGAACCCATATTATGTGGTGCATTTACTACTAAAAATCACTTAAGCTTTTATTATTGTAATTTTATTGTGTTATATAATGTGATACAGTATGATTAACTTGAATTATTTGACTTTGCAGACAAACACTAGTGTGGCTAGTTCTCTGGGAGGTTTTTTCTTTGCCCAAATATCTTTAATATTCTTGGACATGCTAACCGTTTACAGGTGGGTAGCAAAAAATTTTTAATGGTTTGATTTAGACATGTTCACTATGGGAAGCTAATGTGCATGTCATTACATTATTATTTCTTTTTGGTTTTTTCTTGTATACCTCTTTCAAAACATCAAATTACACAGTAAAATTACTTTTATACATTTTTTAGGCTCCATAATTAAAATTATTTTTTTGTATGCTGCTTTTTAGCAAGTATAAAAAATGATACACAAATGATAGTGTAATTATTGAGTTTAAAAAGTGGTATATAAGTAATATCTAAGATTTGTGCTGTGTGTAAATACCATTTTTGAAAGTGTTATGCATAGTAGAAGCCCTTTATTTTGTTTAGTCTAATCCTCCTTTGGTGGACAGAATGTACAGTGAGCTAATATCGAACACTATAGCAGGAGGCGGGCCGTTTGCATCAAAAACATCCTTTGTGAAACTTCTTCGGTTAGTAAATATCATTAGTTTTCAGCCATCAATTAAACTTTGAAACCTTCTAATATCTCATGAATTGAGCTGAAGGCATTTGCTTTATTTTTATTTGCTATCTCAAACAGATCAGTCAAGAGAGAAACTCTCAAGTTGATTGAAACCTTTGTTGACAAGGCTGAGGATCAATCACAACTTGGAAAGCAGTTTGTGCCGCCAATGATGGATCCCATTCTTGCTGATTATGCTAGGAATGTACCTGATGCAAGAGAATCAGAAGTGCTGTCGCTTTTTGCAACAATTATAAACAAGTGCGCTTATGTACCAATTCTCTTTTTGTTCCTGACACATGCCTCATCTCTAAAACTCTCCTCTTTGTGGGATTTTTAATTTTTGCAAGCTGGTCTTAATTAGTATATCATATCTTAGATAACTCTTTCTTCTTATCTTAATGCCTGGACATAATTCAATCACTTTTTAATTTGGTTTAAAGGCTTTAGAATTGCTTATTTAACTTGCAGTGTCAGCCCTATGATTATTTTTTTTCTTTAGAAGTGTTTACTTCTGAACATGCACATTTTTATGCATCGATTTTGAGTGTAAGACTATGAAATATCGATACTTCATGAGGTTTAATGTATCCACATTATATTCATATCAGATACTGTTACTCCACCGATACGTATCTGATATACCACGTGGCGTATTAGTATTTTTATTTTTTAAAATTTCAATACTTATTTGATATTTCTAATTAAAAAAAAAATTAGAGCAGGTAGTCTACCCCACCCAATAAAATAATCAATATTTAGACTCGATTGTTAATGATGAGTGAGCTACACACCATGTTCACATGATTTGGATGGAAAATAACTTTATGCACACTAGAGTTATAGCAGCAGAAAAAAATTTAGTATTCGCAAGATGCTGTATTCTTTACTTTAGTTAACCTGCTAGCGAACCAACTTTGACTGTGAGCTAGGGCTTCGTGCGGTGGCATAGGAGGGGAAAGGGTGGCGAGGGACTAACCACCCTTTACTGTCGGTGGCTAGCCTCCCTTCTTATGCTACCCTTCTTCGTCATCGGTGGCTGGCCACCCTTCTTCGTCGGTGGCTGGCTAGCGATTTGTCGCCATAGAAGAGACGAAGTAAGGTGGCCAAGTTAGTTGCTAGTCTTGAAGGTAGCTGATGGATTCAAGATGGAGAGTAGGTTGCTTTTTTCACTTGGCCAAATTGAGAAGGTAGGGCCAATCATGTCTTTAGTCAAGAAAAAATGGATCTTATGGAAAAAGAGTACTCTAGAGCTCACAAGCCCATATAGGAAGACCTAATCAAGGTGAAGAGGAAGTATTGATGCTTCTAGAGGTGGTTGTAATAATAATAATATTATCATTATTATTATTGTTGTTGTTGTTGTTTACTAATCAAGGTGAAAAGGAAGTATTGATGCTTCTAGAGGTGGCTTTAAGTTCGTATCTTTTTGCTTTGATTATGGAAGTCATGACTGGACATATCCAAGATGAAGTGCCTTGGTGTATGCTCTTCGCAGATGATATTGTTTTTATTGAGAAAACTAAAGAGGGAGCTAAAGCGAAACTAAAGCTTTGGAGGAATGCTCTAGAATCTAAAGGTTTTCATCTCAGTAGATCAAAAACTGAATATGTGGAGTGCACATTTAGTCAAGAAAGAAATACTTATATTGGAAATGTGACAATTGGTGATCAAATTGTCAAGAAGAGTGAGCGCTTTAGATACCTTGGATCAATTATACAAAATGATGGCGAAATAGATAATGACGTTATTAGCAGGATTCAAGCAGGATGAGTAAAATGGAGAAATGCTTCTAGTGTGTTGTGCGATAGAAAAATCCCATCCAGAATTAAGGGTAAATTTTATAAAACTGTAGTAAGACCAGCGATGATATATGGTGCTGAATGCTGGCCTGCAAAGAGAAAACATACAAATAAAATAAATGTTGCAGAAATGAGGATGTTAAAGTGGATGTGTGGATATACACGAAAGGATAGAATGAGAAATGAGTATATCCGAAAGAAAGTTGGTGTTGCACCAATTGAGGATAAACTTAGAGAAAGTCGGCTTAGATGGTTTGGACATCTAAATCGTAGGCCGATTGAAGCTCCAGTTAGAAAAATTGAGTTATTGGATTTTGCCCATGTACAAAGAGGAAGAGGGAGACCAAAGAAGACATGGCAAGAAACTATAAGGAGAGATCTTAGTTACTTAAACTTAGATAAGAATTTGGTAACTGATAGAGCGCAATAGAAACAAAGGATTCATGTAGCCGACCCCACCTAGTGGGATTAAGGCTTGGTGGTGGTTGTTGTTGTTGTTTACTAAAATCTCTGCCGTCCACGTGACCCATGGGTCAAATCCCTTGATGCTTCTACTTTTTCTACCTTAGCCATCACGTTGTTGCCTCTTTCGGTAGATGTCGATTACCTTTTTTCTCTATCTCAATCCAGGTCGTATTTTGGGAAAGGATGGAACTTTAACCTTCTTTTGTTTTACACATTTATTCAATGAGTTAGAAACTCGGAGAGAGGAGGGCATACATCTATTTTAATTAAATAAATAAATTTGAATAAGTCAGTTAATATGTTATTTATCAATTGTGTATTGTTTGTATCAAGCTAATTGATTGATTGAAGTTAGATTTAAATTGAAATGGAGCCTAACCTACTGATATATATTTAAACTAATAAACTTCCACCTCACTTACATATTTCGTGATAGATTTAGAAACAATTGAACAAATTTTATGATGTTATTTTAAATTTAATTTTCTTTGAAATTCATTAGCTATTGAAAGATGTATTCATTATTTTCAAGTTAAATTATCCATAATGTTCTTTTAGTAGTATCAATAATGTTTAAGAATATAAGAATGGAATTAATTTCAAAAAAGTTTAAAAGATGTTTTTGAAATTCATATTAATAATATAAGTTATTCCAATTTATACTATATGCACTATATCTTAAATATGACAATACAACATTATATATATATATATATATAT
>JAEMOT010002049.1:201062-259963 GCA_019297695.1 Apostasia ramifera
ATATATATATATATATATATTAAACTATTGTATCCCAACGTATTCGTATCATATTTTTTAATTTTTCGTATTATCATATTTGTATTGTATTCGTATTGCCGTATTGTACTCATGCTTCATTTGAGTAAAATTTCAGGCCGATCATTATCAAGTACTACTTGAATCTGATTATTATTCTACATCTATACTAAAACTTTATTTGATGTTGTTTATGCACTCACTTTTGTCATAAAGGGTAGCGACTAATGCACATTAGAGCGGAACATGATATATGAATTATCTGTACTTCTGTACTTACCATTTGCGAAATTTTGTATTCAACTTAATGATTTGTATGAATCTTGTAGTTTCTTGATTTTTTGGGCTGTCTTATTTGTCTTACTGATTTGGGTTGTTTAATTTTCATTTTTGTGTTTTTGATTTTCACTGCCTATCAATCTCGTTTACTTTTCGAGGAAGCCTATATTTCCTGGTTCTAGCAACTTTTGTCCATACCAGTTTCTCTGAATTTTCTATCTTTAATCCTTGGATGCAGATACAAAGGTTCAATGGTAGATGATGTTCCTCGCATATTTGAAGCAGTGTTCCAGTGCACTTTAGAGGTGAGCGCTATGCGTATACCATCTGGAAGCTTGTCACAGCATTTTTTTTACTAAACATTCTACAGATGATCACAAGGAACTTTGAAGATTACCCTGAGCACCGTCTAAAGTTTTTCTCTTTGCTGCGTGCAATAGCCACACATTGTTTCCAAGCATTAGTGCAATTATCAACCCAGGTTGTTATCTCTCGTTTCTCTCACAACTGGTTATTGATTGTGTTTTATTGATTAAATTTTATCTATATAAGCTCAATCCTCTGTTATCTATCTCGAATTTTAATTTTCAATTTTTGTGCAATGCCACAGCAAGTAAAAATTGTCATGGATTCTATCATCTGGGCTTTTCGACACACAGAAAGGAACATTGCTGAAACTGGCCTTAATCTTCTATTGGAATTGCTGAAGAACTACCAAGTCTGATAGAATTCTCTTTTTATTTGACTCCATCTCAGTCACCTCAATTTGCTTACAGCCATCTTGTTTACAGGTTTCAGGATTATGTAATCAGTTTTATAGGACTTACTTTTTGACAATAGAGCAAGAAATATTTGCTGTCCTAACAGACACATTTCATAAGCCAGGGTTCAAGCTACATGTTTTAGTCCTCCAGCATTTATTTGGCCTAGTAAGGAATAAAGTATGTAGTTTTGCCGACTTTTTAATTCATTTACTTATTTCTTAATGGCCCCTTTCCAGGTTGACTCGAGTTACTTGACAGAACCCTTGTGGGATGGCTCATCAGTTCCTTATCCCTTCCCAAATAATACAGCATTTGTGCGTGATTACACCATAAAACTTTTGGGAACATCATTTCCAAATATGACTCTTGCAGAGGTGGTTGATCCTTCCTTCAATGTTAATGTTCATTATTCAGTATAAATCTAACTCTGGTTCATATGCAGGTTACCCAATTTGTTGACGGCCTTTTCGAGTCAAGACTTGATATCCATGCATTTAAGAACCACATTAGAGATTTTCTTGTTCAATCAAAGGAGTTTTCCGCTCAGGTAATCATGCATTATTCTTGTAATTGTTTTGTAATCTTACATTTTCTTCCTTGGCCCATTTGCTTGTAACTAGATTTGATCTATTCTTATTTGATTATGTCGGCATGTTTATTTCTACCATTGAATTCAATGTAGTTCTACCGTCCAACCAGCCAAAAGGAGTATTCTCAGTTATTCCACTAAAATGCATTTTTAATTAGTACGATGATATGGAGTCGTTTCCAAGTGATTAACCTGGAATTCGCATTACCTGCTGCATTTTGGAACTTTGAACTCAGTACGAGCACTGCAAAATTGATTGTTCTGGCAGGGTTTGAATTCTTTGATCTTCTGACCTTCTAATGGCTAAAATCACTATTGACTGGCTGAAATAACCATGGTTTGAAAACCAAATCGGCTATAGAGCTGGTAGGATGAAAGGTTCAAGGTTCAAAGGTTGGACTGTGGTCGAAATAGGGTTGGACTGGGATGATGTAATATTTCAAAAATATTTATAAATGCATTTGTAATTAATATTAAAGATGTTACAATTTACATATATAGCAATATATTGAAAAAAAATATATAGAGCAATATGAAGGAAATAATAATCACAATCATAGCTAATATAAATTAATGGTACACATCACATAAAATTGTATAATCACTACAAAACTGCATTTTAAAAAGATCTACTATTTAAAGAAAATATTGTTCACAATTCATAACATAAGTTAACATAATTCAAAATACCAGGCACTTTCTCAAATAACTACATATAGTTTCTAGTTTCAAATTTCAAATATAAACTACTGCAGTAGATCATTCTTTGTCACTAAAAATTGTGACTTGAACCATATCATCACCAGTAAAACTTGTGTCACCAAATATTTTTAAGTCCTCACATGATTCCAGAACATGTAAGCCATCATCTTCATCATCTAATACAAAACAAAATAAGTATTTTTTAGTATAAAAGTGTATTATAGAATTATACAATAATAAGAATAAATCACAAATATATATCTTACTAGCATTTTGCTTTCCACGCTTTTCTGTTGGTATTTTCCTACTCGGTATGGCATCTTCTTTATGGATCTCATTCTCTAAATCATCATAATTAAGTTCTAAAGTAAGTTTTTGATCTACCACCCAAAAATCAATTGTCTCTATGCTTGTGTAATCCAAAGGATCACAATTTTTTTTTCTTGAAGTACATCCTAATTAGATAACAGTTGAAATTCTTAAAATTTAGCACAAAAGCAATAAAAAATAGTTTACATGGCTAACTAATTACATGAATGTAATCATACATGCTTCTCAAGTTTAAGTTATAATGTACATGTACAAGATTATTGAGCCTTTGATGTTCCAAATTATTTCTTAAATACGCTCCAATTTCTTTCACATCCTAATGCAGATGAAGTTTGACTCAGAACTCGAATTGCTATTTTTTGTAGATTTGGAGCACTAGTCCCAGACATTCCCCATCATTCATCTAAAATCAAGATACAAAAACTAATAGTATAAGCTTAAACATATATGCAATTTTAAGAAAGCTTTATCTCATACCTAGTTGCGTCTCCTTAAGACATGTTCAGAGCTAAGGGCTTGCTAAAGCTTTCTAAACGATTACAATAAAATCTAATTTCATTCATTGCTTTCTTAGATTTCTTGCAAATTTCTTTATTTTCAGTAAGATCAACGAAACATTGCATGATTTCTGGTTTGTGGCAATAATTCTCTTGGTCGAATTGAAAGCAAGGGTTAGAAAATAAGCAGCTGAATAAATGCCCTTTCTAGGTTGACCATTCCATCTTTGCTTAATAATAATACTAGTATATAGCTTATACAGCCTCTTCACATTTCTACATATTTTTTTGATTGCCTTTCTTGTTATGAACATTTCATCATAAACATATCCAAGTGAGTTTTTCATCAGATCAACAATACGCAACAACCTTATCAATGGGCTAGTAATTGATGACATAATCAAGCAGTTATTCCCACACTTATCATCCAAAATTATTGACGTAGCTTTCTTGTCTTTAGTTGTTTTGGTCAATTTTGAGTCACTGTAATAATTGCGTGTAACTGATTCTTGCAAATCATCCTTATGCTTCATCACTGTGGATCTTGTTTCTCTCCAATGACCTAAAGAAATCAATAAGACGCCTACACTCTTCCTTGCAATCCTTTAAGTGGTTAACTCTCATTTTGTAATATAAAGGTAATTCATATCTGGGAACAATAGCAGCATTGACTTCTACTGCCTTTTGTTCAAAAGTAGAGTTCAAAGCATATATAGGAATGCAATTATCAAAAAGTCACCTAGCAAGTCAGCACAATGAGCTGCCTCTTTAGATGCCAGGGCACTTTTGATGGATGGTTGAGACCCTGCAATCATCCTTCCTCTTTCCCTTAAACTTGTGATTTTTGTGTAGAAGAATCCCTCGAATCTTCAATGAATTGATTTTCATATTGAATTGATTTCTCATCAACCTCCTGAACTTTTTTTTATTAGAAATTGCTTTCAGATTCTCTTGCATTTAATAACGAATATCATGTGGTGCACTTTTACATCCTCCAATATTTCCTTTCACTCTAGCATGATGTTGCTTCATTTGTTAATCCCCCTTCTTTTATAACTAGTTCTACAATGTAAACATTTATATTATTTCTTGCCATTAGAGGTTTTAGTTTCACTAAAATTATTCCATGCGGGATCTACTTTCTCACGAATTGAATTAGTAGATAAAATTAGTTGGATATTTGTAGAATCCATTCTACAATAAGAAATTTTTATTTTTTTTGAGTAAATAAATACATATATGCAAATTGCCAGAAATGATGTAAAAAAAATATATACATATTACTAAATCAATTCAAAAAAGTGATCATTCAATTAAAATCAAAACTGAACTTCATGATCTTGTGATCCTAATGAAGTAGTATAAAAGGAATCAATAGATAATCAGAGAAACTAATACATAATACATATCATTATATCACTTGAAGTATGGATTGCATATTTTGGCCTACAGTAACAGCATAATTACATAAAGATAATGGCAATCTTTATTTTAGATTAATAAAAAATAAGTAGATAGCTGATATCAGAACTAAATAAGAGAATAAAGAGGTATGCTAATATATTCACCAAGCAATACAAACAGCCTATATAATGCAAAAATCAAGTCAAAAATCAAAACCAGCAAGAGACTAAGAGGAACAGGTTGAACTCCAGAGGACATCTGGGATAAAATTAAAAAATATGGTTATGGACTCACTTTTTTAAGTTTTACCTTAGTTTATGTCAATAATGAGTTATGTCGGTGAGGATGAAGGTCGTAAATCTCGTGACTTTGGACTCTAGGGAGTGGAGAGGGAGGATCCCTTATGCTAGCTACTTTACCTCTAGAGCCTGTGTAGCAACTTCTGGAGATAGCAAGAGCTGGCGACTTTACCTCTGGAGCCGACGTAGCAACCTCTAAAGCTGGCAGGAGCTAGCGACTTTATTTTTGGAGCTGGCGTAGCAACCTCTGATGCCAGCGAAAGCTGGCGACTCTACTGCTACAGCTGAACGCCAGTGAGGATGGAGGTCATCCCCTAGTTGGAGTCGCTAGATGGGAGAAGTGATTCAGCAAATCAGCAATCGCTGAATGGTCCCCACCGTGATTAGGGTATTCTTTAAGGTTAATGCGCAATCCGACGGTTCAGCTGTTGGACCACCGGTTTTAACCGGTTCGCTCCGGTTCACTGTGAAATCGTTTTTTGACTAGGCTAGCACTGGCGAGTCAGGTTCACGGTTGAGCCGGCCTGTTCTGTCGAATTTTTAAAACCTTGGGAATAACAATAGAAACACTAGGTTCAAGATCCAGGTAGTACCAAACTTAGATGACCTGGATAATAATGTACACAAATAATAGGAGGTTTTATATATTCATATATTTTATAATATTGGATAATAATGTACACTGAAACACATATGCTTGATTTGTCAAACTGGCATATGAATTGGACAAGGCTCTGTTCACAAAAAAAAAAAGATTGAAATAGTATTTGAAACAGTACCAGCTTCTGTTATCAACCCACATTTACGAGCCTTTTGATTGGCGGTGAGTTTTGAGTAGTTTTCGATACATTCTTAGACTGATGCTTTTTATGGCTTGGCTTGCAGGATAACAAAGAGCTATATGCAGAGGAGGCGGCATTGCAGAGAGAAAAGGAACGCCAGCGGATGCTATCCATCCCCGGGCTTGTTGCTCCCAGCGAGTTACAGGATGAAATGGTGGATTCATAATAATAGCCTCCAGCTATTAACGGTTTGTGACGGTGCTAATCACACGTCTCTCTCGTTAATTAAAACGCTTTCATGATTGTCAGAGGAAGCTCTGTAATTTTTATGGAGGAGAAGAGGAAGCCATTAGCAAACTTACTAAGATGATCCAAGGTAACTTTCAGGAAGCAACTGCTCAAGCTTTCATATGATGAACTGGCGAGCAGGCAGAAATGTGAAATTTGAGTCAGCAGAGAGTTTTCTTCTTTGCCATTAGTGTACTTCTCTTCTATGTAGAAATTGGAATTGGTGGCAAATATGTTACTGATTTGATTACACAGGTTCTTTTTGGGGTATTTCTGCTGTTTTTAAGGTTTTTTTTTTTTTTTTTGTTCCTATTTTAGCACACTGATGTGATTCTTCACCCCCTGATGTATTCTTGATTTTGGAGGAATGCTTTATCCAGAGTTTTGATATTTTTGATTTTTTATTGCTGCCGCTTAAGTTGCTCTTTATATTTTCTTTCTGCTGTTTGTTTTAGTATTTCATTTCTAAATATTAATTCTTTTCTCTAAACTTAAAAAATTTGAACTCTAAACGTATTAATTGAAACTCAAAATCCTAAACAGTTTTGTTCTTTAGGTAAATGTCATGTTATTTAGGTTTGCAAGTTATAATAATGATGTTAATGGAGTGTTTAGTTTAATTTTATTTTGATATCTGTTATATTATTTAGATTATTTTTTTGTGTTATAATTTTATATTTTTTTAAAAAATTATTTAGGAGTTTAAATTAAATATTTATTTTTTTAAATAATATGTTATGATCTTAAGATAACATTGTCTTTAAATATGATCTAAAATTGCTTACTCTAAATTAAGAAAATCTGAAATGAATAAAGATTTACAAGATTGTGTAATATGTTTCAAAACTAAAGTGTAAATACGATATGCTGAGTGATTTATGGGATTGTTATCGAATTATTCTTAGTAGTATTATTATTATTATTTTGTATCTGTTGAAGCGAGTCGGTGAATTTCATTTGAGATTCGAGTAAGTTTATGTTTTTTTAATTATTTTGAGATACCAAGATCCTTGGTTTTCATGTAAGTATAGATCTTATTCCTTATCAAAAAAAAGTATAGATCTTATGGCAAGAGATTGGTAAATTGTATGGAGATTTATAGAATTTCATATTATAATTTTAAAATCATATATCAATTTTGTTTGGTATAATAATTACAATAGAGTTGAAGACTCTTGTGATACTCGATATTTTTCTTGTTTATTCTAACTTGAAAATGAAATTGGCTCGAATATCAAGTTGGATAGAAATTTACACTGATATTATATTAGCTACAAAATAGAGGCAATTTTACTTCAATTCTACACATTTTTATTTAGCTCTTATATATATATATATATATATATATTTTATTTGGGATTGCAACCTCTTAGTTATAAGTTGATCAAGAAGATCAACCTAATTTTTGAGCCTTTCAAAACATCCTTTTTCAGTTAAGAGATGTTAGATTTTTGATAATTTTTATCTCATTTAAAAATGAAGTATTCTAATTAAATAAAATAAACTCAAACTCTTTTTTTTTTAATCTGATTTTCTCTCTTTTCGTAGAGTGTAGGTTTCAGTGTTTAATTTATTCTAAAAGTTAATTCCAAAACTCATAATTCTAGTCCATAAAAATGTTAATTTAAGCTAATTTAAGTTTAAAAATGTTAAAAATCTAAATCCTTTCTTCAGAGTTTTATTTTAATGTGCCTTTGGACAAAGTTAATTTAAATTATTTAGAAGAGTGAGAGTTAATTTTTTTTTATGACTTTCAGTTTGGTGTTTGTGTTTCTAGAGGTACTGAGGTTGTTCTTCGTTTAGCCCACCGTTATATTAAAGTTTTTTCGTATGATACCTTTACAACATTGGCTTTACTAGATTTTACTAATGCTTTCAACATGGTAGATTAAAGTCATCTTTTTTGGCTAAGAGAGTAGTGTTCATCCATTTCTCTGTGGGTGAAATTTATTTATGCTCAGTGGGTACACATGTATATTGACTCTGAGTTGATGCTCTCATCTGCGGGCATACAGTAAGGTAATCCTCTTAGCTCTTTGTTATTTATTTTAGTTTTATGTCCCTTTTTTCTTCGATTGCAAGTTGAGTGTCAACTAGAGTTTCATGTTTGATACCTTGATGATGGCACCATTGAAAGCAATAGTGTAGATGTAGCAAAAGCAATATGTATTTTATGTGAGGAAAGTTGTTTATTGGGTTTCATTGAATGTGCCAAAATTTGAGTTGTATTGGCCAGTTAT
This sequence comes from Apostasia ramifera, assembly GCA_019297695.1. Lineage (NCBI taxonomy): Eukaryota > Viridiplantae > Streptophyta > Magnoliopsida > Asparagales > Orchidaceae > Apostasia > Apostasia ramifera. The sequence goes on from JAEMOT010002049.1 coordinate 209,255, forward strand.
TGACTGACGCTTGGAGCCCAACTCGTTTTCACAAGGCATCACTGTGGGGTTTGATGATGTTAAACTTCTTAGTGCAGGTATCAGTCAAAATGCTTCATTTATTTCGGCTTTAGCCATGGGGTTGCCAAGGTAAAAGCTTGTATGGATCAACTTTCTCTTTTAGCGAGTCCATAGATCGAGCTATTGTTACTTTGGGCTGCTTAGGCATGCCTAAGCTAGTGTATAGCCTTCATGCAAGCACAACTAAGCCGGCTGCTCTTTGATCATGCTCTTTGTTGTTGTTGTTGCCTTAAGTGTATTGTTGTGGCTGGTGGCCTTAGTTTTAAACCTTTATCGTGGTGTTTAGCCACATTACTTATCTGTTTAAGTGGCTTAAACATTTTGTTAACTATGGATATGGCCACCCATGCTTTTTATGCCTCTTGTCACCAGACTAGTGTTCTTCAAGCTTATATTCTTTGTCATGTGAGGTATTTGTCAATTGCTTTAATATTGACTTGAAAACATGATGAGATTTTATCTTGATGCTCTAGTTATATGCTTGCAATCATTTCGTCAGTAGTTCCCCCCTTAAATCCTAGCTTACTTTAGCTATTCACTTCTATGATCAGGCTGCTGCTCGCTTTCATGCTAATCAAATGCTTTTATTATTTTCTAGATTGGTGCTCTAAAAGAAGATGAAGCATAAAAAAGCTGTAGGACCAGATAACATCCCGATTGATGTTTGGCAGTGCTTAGGAGATGAAGGAGTTTCTTGGCTCACTAGATTGTTTAATATGATTTTGAAGACTAAAAGGATGCCAAATGAATGGAGAAAGAGTATATTAGTACCTATTTATAAGAATAAAGGCGATGTACAAAATTGTGCCAATTATAGAGGAATTAAATTAATGAGTCATACTTTAAAACTTTGGGAGAGGGTGATCGAACAAAGGTTACGCCATAATACTAGGGTATCAGAGAATCAGTTTGGTTTTATGCCAGGTAGATCTACTATAGAAGCCATTCATTTACTAAGAAGTTTAATGGAGAAATTTAAAGAGAGAAAGGAAAACTTACATTTGGTTTTTATTGATTTGGAAAAAGCTTATGATAAAGTCTCAAGAGAAGTACTTTGGAGAGTTTTAGAAAAGAAAGAGATTTGCACTGCTTATATTCAAGTTATTAAAGACATGTATGAAGGAGCTGTTACCTCTGTTCGGACACAAGGAGGTTTGACTAAGGATTTTCCTATTACAGTTGGATTACACCAAGGCTCGGCTTTAAGTCCGTATCTTTTTGCTTTGATTATGGAAGTCATGACTGGACATATTCAAGATAAAGTGCCTTGGTGTATGCTCTTCGCAGATGATATTGTTCTTATTGAGAAAACTAAAGAGGGAGCTAAAGCGAAACTAGAGCTTTGGAGGAATGCTCTAGAATCTAAAGGTTTGCATCTCAGTAGATCAAAAACTGAATATATGGAGTGCACATTTAGTCAAGAAAGAAATACTTATATTGGAGATGTGACAATTGGTGATCAAATTGTCAAGAAGAGTGAGCGCTTTAGATACCTTGGATCAATTATACAAAATGATGGCGAAATAGATAATGACGTTATTAACAGGATTCAAGCAGGCTGGGTAAAATGGAGAAATGCTTCTGGTGTGTTATGCGATAGAAAAATTCCATCCAAAATTAAGGGTAAATTTTATAAAACTGTAATAAGACCAGCGATGATATATGGTGCTGAATGCTGGCCTGCAAAGAAGAAACATACAAATAAAATAAATGTTGCAGAAATGAGAATGTTAAGATGGATGTGTGGATATACACGAAAGGATAGAATGAGAAATGAGTATATCCGAAAGAAAGTTGGTGTTGCACCAATTGAGGATAAACTTAGAGAAAGTCGGCTTCGATGGTTTGGACATCTAAATCGTAGGCCAATTGAAGCTCCAGTTAGAAAAATTGAGTTATTGGATTTTGCCCATGTACAAAGAGGAAGAGGGAGACCAAAGAAGACATGGCAAGAAACTATAAGGAGTGATCTTAATTACTTAAACTTAGATAAGAATTTGGTAACTGATAGAGCGCAATGGAAACAAAGGATTCATGTAGCCGACCCCACCTAGTGGGATTAAGGCTTGGTTGTTGTTGTTGTTGTTGTTGTTGGTGCTTGAGTGTCTAGACATTGATTATGCTCAGAATATTTTATCAATTATACCACTGTCTTACTATGACCAGTTAATTTCACCAACTAAATATAGTTCTATTCTCCACTATGGCTTACTTATACCTATATTTAATGGTGATCGACATTATCTTTTGTGTCACACTGAACTTTTGAATATCTAGGCGATCTTGCTGTGCATTGTGCATTCATCATGGTTATTAATTTCAAGATAATGTGATGCATAATGTACTGATTAATATTCTTAGTTGCTGCATTGTGTGGTGCCATCATGAGTTTCCTTTAACTTTTCTTATATTTGAGACTCACTCTATGTGTGCATCCTGATATTTTGGTTTACGGTTAGTCTGAGCACACCGACCACTACTTGGATATCACGAGTATTTTACCATTAAGATCTGTTGCTATTATTTCGGTTGGTTTTCCTCCCAGAGAGATTGCTCGTTGTGCTGCTCCTCACAAAGTGGGCAAACACTTAGCTGTTTATTAGGTACATGATATTGATTTTCAATTATTTGCATTTGATACTTTTAATTATTTGGCTCTTATATTATTTCATTCTTCATACGTGCGCAGCGTTTTTAGAATGAAAGTCAGCTTATGGAGGGCCAGTAACTTCTCTTTTTGACTTCTGTCATACCGATTAGCTATTTAAAAAGACATTACTGCTTAATTTATTAACCTGCATGCAAGACAATATTTTTTAATTTATTTTTGTAATTCATTTTATGGCTGTTGGACGTGTTAATTTGGTTACATGATTTACATGATAAAAATTGAGAGATAAATATATATTTTTTAAAAGGATAAAAGATTACCATGAAATTATCCCAAAAAAAAATAGGCAGATTACTGAGAAATAGGCATTTTGTTAGGTATTATCTTAATATTATATTATATTATTTAGATATCGTGACGTCTAAGATGTTATTTGAGTTACAATTTCATAATTTTTAAGAAAGTTATTTTATTATTAAATTAAATAATTATTATTTTTTATATGACATAACATAACATAATATCGAGATAATATTGAATCAAATGCCGTTAAATATTATAACTCTATGGCCTCCAACCATTACAACCAAAAAAAGAGCAAGAAATACAAAAACAGATAAAAAGATCGGAAGGATTTTGTTAATAAAACAACAAAATATATGATAAAAATAAGGAATAATTACCTACATGCTACACAATTTAATTTTATTTATGTCTTATCCATCCATTCTTAGTTAATTACGCTATGCACACTCAAAATATTATAAAATCTTACATACACACATTTGAGTTGAAATTTAATCAAAATCTATTTGAAAAAAAAATATTCTGTTAGTAAATCATTTAAATTATATTTTTACTCTTAGTGGTATATATTTTTCTCTTCCTTAATACCATACTAAAGCGCTGATTTGTCCTAAAATCAATTCACGTCACAGAAGTTTTAGGATTTTTATTCAAAATATATTTAAATATCTTTAAAATAATATGATGAACGACTCAATTTTTTTTTAATCTAAGTATAGTTAAGTCATTAAAAAATTATGATTAGTAATTATAATAAAAATAAATTAAAATATATGTATGTAAGATTTTATAATATTTTGAGTGTATATAATGTAATTAATTAAAAATAAATGAATATGATATAAATTAAATTAAATTATGTGACGTGTAAGTAATTATTCCTAAAAATGAAAGAGACAGAAGAGTCGTGCAGGGCCTCTGGAGAGTTAGACCAAAGGCAGATATTTATAATAATGGAAGATATTTATGATATTTAAACATTAAAATTTTAATTAAAAAATAAAATCAGTTCAAATTAGGATAGATAATTTGTGCGTATGAGGTCATGCTAATCTTTTTTGAAAAAAAAAAAAAATTTATATGATGGTCGCAGAAATTAAGCTAATTTACAGAATTTATTATAAATCTCAAAATATTATAAATATTACATCTAAAATAACTATTTTTTTATTTTTCACATCCTACAGTAAATTCTATTAGAAAATTTAACTATAGTTAAATCTCAGAAAGGTCTGATGCTCGCTCGTGATGCCTGCGTAAGAAGATATAAATAGCAAAGTGATACTCGTGTGAATACGCTGTCGTCTCGCGAGAATATGTTGCTGCCAGAACTAATGCAGCTTCGCAATGCTCTAACATGAAGATCGATGGCTAAATGATGCGATCAGTGACTGAAATTTTATTGAAATTTCTGTAAAATGTGAAAAATAAAAAAATAGCTATTTTAGATATAAAATCTGTAATATTTTGAGATTTATGATAAAATTTATAAATTAATCTAATTTTTGTGTTCATCGTATAAATATTTTTAAAAAAAAAATAAAAAGTTTTAAAATCTAAAGTTGATATTTTTTTTTTATTGATTATTAAATTTTAACTGCGCAGTGCGAGAAGAGTCACTGGCAGTTTGTGTATGATCGTATGAGAATAGATTCGCCGGAGCTCAAGTAGATCGGCGGCGAGAAGTAAGCGCTGAGGTGAAAGAGCATGGCTTTCCTCGCCGTTCTTCTCCCAATTATTCTTCTGTTCTCTCCGATGGCGGTTATCGGAGCGGGATTTGGGGAGGATTACGTGCGGCCGGCGCCTCGGAAAACCCTAAGTTTGTCTTGGCCGTGGATGCGCAAGATGTCGTCTGGTCCCCAGCAAGTAAAATCTCTCCTTCCTATGTCGACAAGCTTGTAGATTTGGCATTTTGTTGTTGTGGCGTATATTTCGGTGTTTAATCTGGTGTTTCTGATAAAGGGGCTTCCAGTTTAAAAACCTTATTTTGTTTCATTAATTTCCACTATCATGCTCTTCCGCTCGAAACTGTTTCCATACGTGTTGAAGGGAAGAGCTTTGTTATGTTTTTCATGTTAAAAGGAGGGAAATAGAAGGAAGAATAGTGATGTGGAACGGGAAGGGGAAAGAGAAGGAGAAATATTATGGAAGAGTGGGAGAAGAAAGTATGGAAGAGGAAGAATACCAATTTGAGGGGAAATATTTTTATACATTCAAAGTCGCAAGATACAGTAGAGTTGGACAATCTAGGGATACTGCTCATACAAGAGAAAGGAAATAATAGAAACTTGTCAAATAATAAAATGATACAAATATACATTGTGAAAACAATCAAGACAGAACATTAAATGATGCCAAATACAAAAGAGAAACTAATAAACCCACCTAAATAATAAAAATTTGTGTCTTAGTTTTCAAATTAGGGTTTTCCTTCATTCATGTATCTCTATACCGTCTAGTAGTTCATATCACACAGTGAAAACAGCCAATGAATAATTTCAGGTTCACATTTCCCTTGCTGGAGAGAGGCGCATGAGAGTTTCTTGGGTCACTGATGATAAATCTTCTGCACCTTTTGTTGAGTATGGAACATCCCCTGGGCAGTACACAGCAACATCAGAGGGAGAAAGCTTGTCATATAGGTATCTATTTTATAGTTCAGGGCAGATCCACCATGTTGTTATCGGACCTCTTGAGGATGATTCCGTGTACTATTATCGATGTGGAGGGCAGGGAATGGAGTTCCAATTTAAGACCCCTCCCTCTAAGTTCCCGATAAGTTTTGCTATAGTTGGTGATCTCGGCCAGAGCGATTGGACTAAGTCAACACTACAACACATAGGTCAGAGTCAATATGACATGCATTTGCTCCCAGGGGATCTTTCTTATGCTGATTATCAACAACATTTGTGGGATTCATTTGGTGAGCTGATACAGCCATATGCAAGTTCTAGGCCGTGGATGGTGACAGAAGGGAACCATGAGGAGGAAACTATTCCATTTATTAAATCTGGATTTCAGTCTTATAATGCAAGATGGAAAATGCCATATGAAGAGAGTGGTTCCACTTCAAATCTATATTATTCTTTTGAAGTTGCAGGTGTTCATATCATCATGCTTGGTTCTTATACTGATTATGATGAAAGTTCAGATCAGTATGCCTGGCTGAAGGTAAGTTTTCGTTTCAGTTTTTTCTGATGCCTTATGATTTTTGTAGATTAATATATAATTCATCACATAGCCAGATTTCCTACTGTTTAGAGCTACTCTGAGAGAGAGCTCAAGTTAATGGGTAGAAAGCAATATTGTTTTAACAAATTTTCATGACTTTGTTTGAATAAATACCAATAATGGATCTTTTTATTGACTATATATGTATCTCCAAATCTGGTTACTTCGCCTAGATTACTTGCTTCTCATAGCTAACCCAGTTTCACTTATTGATTCTAATCCATGCACTTGAAAGCCTTCTCAATTTTCTTTTGATACTTATATAGAAATGCTGATCTTACTTCGTCAATGGATCTTTTTCCCAGTTATATGTCATATGTAAAAAACAAAATCAGCATGGAAATGATTTTTTATTTAAAAACATCTTGATGAGAATATAACAAAAATTTACGATCCTTATATTGTATCTTTTGTCACCACCAAAACCATCCTTTGTAGAAAGTTTAAACATAACTTCTTGGTGTGTTACTCTAATCAACTGGTGATTAACTACCCTATGATGGTGTTGGAATTTTGTGTTTACACAAAAAATTATGAATTATTTCAGCCGTTCACATGTCCCCAAGAAGATCTCGGTTGGCTTGAGTTTGATTAGGTTAATTTGTAAAACAATGCCAAGTCAAGTGTAAAATCCCTGATGCTCATTGGGTCTCTAACAACCCTTGTTTTCAATGAGGATTCTTCATCCTAATTCTACCTCGAAAATGTTCACAGGTCAAACCCCTTGGTTGTCACCAAAATCCTACCCAAGCTCCACACCACAGAAGCCAAAAATGACATTGTCCCAAACCTCAACCCTAATTCATAGGGGTTATTTGCCATATCTTAGTTTAGATTATCACCATCACCTTGATCTCGAAAATCCCCTGGCCTAATCTCATTTTCATAGGGTTCAATATCACAACCTTATTTATGGGCAGTCTAACTTCATCCCAGAGCATCTTGTCAGTATATTCCTGGTCTGACAACTTCTCACATATTCACATGAACGTGGGATTCAAGTTAGGGATCAAAGTCTACTTTTGAATTTTCATTTCCCATGTAAAGGAATCTTCTCCTATGAATTCTCGTTGCAACGTCAACATTCTGATCATTCTACCATAACCAATTGGACAACCGGGTCATCCACTTGCCCAGCAGCGAGACAAGGTGAGGTCCACGTGGCTTTCATTTAACAGCTTGATGGGAAGATCTCTGTCGGAAGTTATAAAAGCCAACTGGAAACTTTCAATCATCCGTCAACCTTGTTGAGCTATAATTAAATGTTCTCTCCAAGATGGAAGATATATCGAAATTGGCTATGTCTAACCATAATTACTCCAGAGCACTCTCTTCTTACACCACTGTCGGCAAAATTATCTTGATTGATCCTTTTCTAGATTAACTTGGCCGATTGACATAGGAAGATCTCTTCGAATTACCTAAATCGCTTGCCTCCTTTACTTTATTGCATATTCCTTGTGACTTTTTCCTAGCAGGGCTATGCTACGCACCAGTCTCCCGATCAAATCAAGCTCAGCTCCTTTGTTGCATCTTCATCAAACCACTTTCCTATTTTGTTGGCTAAAAATGTCCTATTGAATCACGATATAATTTATTATTGTTTTGAAAGATTATTTTGTTATCATTTCATTGTTTTGTTGCCTAACTGGAATGGAACTGGAATGGTTAAAGTAAATTGAGTTTCTTGACCTTAATGCTGTTTTATTTCATAAACAGGCTGATCTTGCTAAGGTAGATAGACAAAGAACACCATGGGTACTAGTGTTACTGCATGCACCATGGTACAACAGCAACTGGGCTCATCGAGGGGAAGGAGATGACATGATGGCTGCAATGGAACCATTGCTATATGATGCTGGAGTTGATATTCTGATTGCTGGCCATGTCCATGCTTATGAAAGAACAGTATGTATATGATCTGTTCTTCCTAGACTTTTATTTCTTTTTCATAAATTACAATTGGGTTCCTAAGGTTTACCCCACTTTCGCGGCATCATGGCATGTAACCCCGAGGTTATTAAGTAGTTTCACCCAAATCCTTCCATTAAATTTACCATCAAGGAAAACACCCACCTGTTTGCGTTTGACTGAAAATTCAGACGTATGTGAAATCAAAATTGATAGTGGAAGATTTTCGCTAAATGATTCAAAAGAACGTGGGCCTATGTGGACAGCAGGCTAATAATGTTATATTATTACCTTGAAACTACAGGAACGTGTCTACAATGGCAGATTGGATTCCTGTGGTCTCATCCATATAACCATCGGCGATGGAGGCAACAGAGAAGGATTAGCTCGAAGGTAAGATACATAAAAGAGCCGATATTTTTTTAGCTGTCATAAAATTCTTACAAGCTTGAACCTTAGCAGATATCGATACCCGAAGCCGAATTGGTCAGTATTTAGGGAAGCAAGTTTTGGCCATGGGAAGTTGAACATTGTTAATGCAACCCATGCATTTTGGAGCTGGCACAGGAATGATGATGATGAGTCTGTGTGTTCTGATGAGGTTTGGATCAGAAGCTTAAGAAGTTCTGGGTGCCTAGGAAGTGATTTGCATGATTTGAGCAAAGTCATGATATCTCCATAAATATGGAATATCTTTGCCTTCACAGGTTTGATGCTCAATGTAACATATTAAATATGATTCTATCAAAAGCTCATATTTATGTGTGAGAAATTAAAGCTTTGATGAACTGTCAGCTATGTATCCCACTTTGATAGTATGCTAAACAGAAGAACTTCATTTGTGGTCCTTGACAAAGCATTCTTGGTTCAAGTAGGGGGAAATGAGTCTTGGTCTGCATATTTTGCAGTTTAGTCCACCATTTTCATGAAATTGCAAATGGGTGCTTACATTCTAATGCCAGAGAACATTTTGTTCCCTTCTGTTACACTAAAATTTTCACTAAGGGCAAATTACTGATAGTTTCCAACAGTTTACCTATAAGTTTAGTTTGGTCCAGTTTTTTTCAAAATTTTCACTTAGGTCTCTAATATTTTTTGAAATCCTTGATTAGGTTCCTATAATATAAAATAAGGACGTACAAATAAAGCAATATGGGGACTCAAGTTCTTTAAGCTTTCATTAGGAATCTAAATGTGATTTTAAAAAAAATGAGTCAAGATGTAATTTATTAATAAATTTTAGGAATTTATCAATAATTTATTTTTTTATGTAAGAAAATGGGTTATTATATACATGCTATTAAAAATTAATTATTTTATATTTTTAATATTTAAATTTTTAATATTATATATTAGCTATAAAAATTATATGAAAATTATGATTTATCACAATTTGGTAGCATAAATTATAATTTTTATATAATTATTTTTGATCATATAAAATATTAAAATTTAAATATTAAATATATAAAATAATTAAATTTTAATGATAAATATGTAATATTCTCGAGAGATTAAATGCCCAGTAACATGAAAATGCACAAATCTCTTTGCAGATTGTTGAAAAGTAGAGACAATATTAAACATTTCTTAATATTCAAATAATAAATGAACAAATTCAAATAATATGTTTTTTATCTTGCTTGTATCCATGAACTAATGCATATTCATTCTTGCATATGCATTTTTTTTGAATGCCTTCAAATGAAAATAAATTATAACAATGTGCTATACATAATTAAATTAAGAATTCATAATGATGAATTAGAGATATTTTTTTATCACATTATTTTCATGATGGGATTTGTTAATAAACAGTGGTCTCGAGCCTATTTAAGCCTGCAGGATAGGTGAGATCTTCTGACACCTATAATTAGAATCTCACCACACGCCTGAAGGTCAGGGGCTTCGAAAGAGCCTGCTCGTAACCTTAGGGTAATTTCTGTCATTTTATCTTGATACAGGTCTCTCCTAAATAGAGTGTCTCCACTCCCCACTAGAATTTACCGCTCTAACGGAGGTCAAATCATGTCTCAGTACAAACATTGGACACGATGTTTTAGATAAAAATGTTCTTTGACATTAGGAAAGTAACTCCTCCGAAGCAAGATCACTACTAGCTCTATTATTTCTTTCCTATGCAAGTGTTAGCAAAGAAATATTAAAATTAATGTTCGAAAGACGTTCATTCTGAGTTCTTTCATTGTTAGAACTTGTAATGACTCGCTTAAGAAAATACATGTTAATAATCATATAAGTATTTTTCTTGATTTAATGTGAGTACATCTGTAATCTGAGAACTTCAAAATAATTATTGCATTAAAAATATAATCTTTATTTTAATAGAATATATTTTTAATGTTTCTTTGAAGCTTCTCCTCACCTTCCTCTCATCATCTGTAATAAATAGGAAGCTTCCCCTCTGCCTTCCTCTCACCTCCCCAACCACCAACGATCCTGCCCTATTAAATTCACTTCCCCAACTATCAATAGTCCCGCCCTATTAAATTCACCTCCCCAACCACTAACGGTTCCGCCTTATTAAATTCACCTCCCCAACTACTAACGGTTCTGCCCTATTAAATTCACCTCTCCCTATAAATAAGCCCCAGAACCCTCAGATAGAATCTACAACCTCTAGCTCACATCTGTATCCTTAGCCCATCTTGGTACGACTCCCCCTCTACTTCTCCAGCTGCGAGACTCTGCTAGAAGAGGTAAGAATTCTGGCCTCAGTAAGTTTAAATTACATTTGGTGATTTTTCTTATTGACTTAATTTGATTAGTTTAATTTGAGTTCAACTGATGATTAACCTGTTTAACCTATGTCAACTTATTAAACCCGACTTAACCCATTTGACCCAAGTTGACCCAATTAACATGTGTCGACTCGTTAAAACCAGAGTTAACTCGTTTAACCTGTGTCGACCCGTTAAATTCGAGTTAACCTATTTGATCTGACTTGACCTGACTTGACCTATTTGATCTATTAACCTGAGTTTACCAGGTTTGACCCATTTGACTTGATTTGATTAATTTGACCCATATCGACCAGTTTTGATTCACTTGACCTGTCTGATCTGTTTAGCCTGAATAGACCTATGTAACCTAAGTCAATATTTTAGACTATTAAGACCAATAGTAATTATTCATATTGAACTTAATAAGGATAATTTTATCCGAATCAGAGGAGGCGTCATCCATCAAGCAAACTATTACTGCCTCTCATCTAGGTAAATGATTTTCACTAAACCTAGGATATTGTGATTTTTAAATTAAAATAACTAATATACAAAATGATATCAACTATATTCTTTGAGCTATATACTGCATATTCTGCATATTCTGCATGGCTTTATACCGAGATATTATTATACAGGGTTACATTAGACCCATATCCTGAGATATATGATGATATGATGCACTGAAATCCCAGTGGTTGACGAACCAACTTCTGGACGCGTGGCATCGTATGGGGGATGTACCTGCATCATGTTATTCTGTTGTCACACTAATGACGTATCTGTTAAATCTGTTGTCACACTGTTGACGTATCTGTTAAATCTGTTATCACACTGGTGACGTATATGGTACTTCTATTGTCACACTAGTGATGTATATCTATAGATTTTGATCCTTTATCATTATAAAATTTATACATATCAATATATATAAATAGTATGAAATATGATAATATTGTAAGGTGACAAGATGATATTACAAGATATTCTGATATCTTGATTTGTTGAAAAATTGAGCTATAAGACTTCACCCGACCTGTGGTAAGGTGGAGGTCGTTTACTCGGTCTGTGTGACTGACTGTTATTTTTCAGGTAAATAATCTGTTGCCAGGAGAAGATTGTAAAATCCCCAGGAATGATGTTTTCCTACATCCCGTATGGTCCTACTAATATTTACCCTTATCTCTCAGTTTAATTACTTTATCTCTCTGTATTCTTGTCTAAGATTACTCTGGGTGACCTGCTTGGTGTTTGAACTTATGTAATTCTGTATTGAGACTAATAAAGATATTTTTTCTTATAATCTGTTCTGTGATTCTGACTGTAAGTCACCCCATTATTTTATAGATAATTGATCCTTGAAAAATGAGGGTGTGACATGTTGGTATCAGAGCCTAGGTTATAAGTAATCTTACACCAACTATAAAACTTCCAGCTTACCCATTGACTTTATGCTTTTGATTTCAGGAAAGACCCAGTCACCTACCTTATTGAGTTTAAGATGAACCCTAACATCCCTATGGCAGCCAACCTAGACCAACTCTGGTTCTTCTTTGAATGAGTTAGATACTACTGAGGAAGTAAAATCACCCATGAGGAAGCTAAACAACATATACTGATAGCCTTACCCACTTATTGGTATAGAATCAAGACCTCAATGATCGAGATTCCTCGACTGGATCACCTACTCACTGTCTTAGTCACAATGGAAGCCTATTATCGAGACAATTGGTCTACATTCTGCCACTATGAGCCACAAAACGATTCACTGGAACTAGAACAAAGAAAAATCCAGATGGACACAGATCAATTGTTGCCTATCATCTCCAAACCTTCAATCAGCTTCTCAAAGCCAACAAACCTCAAATTAACCCCTGCAACTCCAACTCCCCGCAAGGAAATTAGATGTCAGCTCCTATCAAGAGTTCCTTTCCCCAATCGAAAGAGAATCCTGGACCAAGCCCTGCTTCATCTTCAAAACCCGAATGTACCCAATCCAGTTGTGGGAATTTACAGTCTACTTCTTTGGCATGTAATAGTATTATCTAAATAAAGTATTATTTTTACTTATGTACTTACAAATATTACTTACCAGGTGAAAATGAAATCTCAAGCTGATTCACTACAAAATTAAACTAACTAAAATCAGGAGAACAATATAATGATCTCCAGAGATGCTCCATATATGCATTTCCAAAAGGAAAAACCACCTTAGTTTGGGGGAGGTCTAGATCCTCTGGCTGCAGAGGAATGGATCGATCGACTGGAGATAATCTTTAATTTTATTGAGTGCCCTGATGATAAAAAGATTGGCTTTGCTTCGTATATGCTGACCGGTGAAGGTCGTAAGTGGTGATAGTCCCAACTTAATACTAAATTTAAACCTGTTCATTGGAAAAGTTTTCGTGAAAATTTCTTTCAATAGTATTTTCCTCCTGCCATCAAAGAAAATAAATTACGTGATTTCATTCATTTGAAACAAGGTTCTATGTCTGTCATGGAATACGAAGCTGCATTTACTACTTTTTCTTATTATGCACGTCATCTAGTCGCTGATCCACGAGAAAAAGCAAAATGATTTGAGGATGATCTGCGAAAGGATATCCAAAAACAAATAAATGTTATGAGGATTTATGATTATGCTAAATTATATCAAAGGGTATTGATCACAGAGCAAAATATCAATGAAGATCGGGAGTGGCGTGAAAGAAAAAAGCGTCGCCATGAGCAAGTAAACAAGCATAAAAAATGTTTCGAGAAGAAAAGAAAAGAAGAAGGGATGCCGACGGATGATGGTGTGAAGTGTCAGAGTTGTAGAGGTCATCATCCTACTTTTAAATATCATAAAAATAGCAGAGCTTCTTTTAGATGTGGTAACAAAGACCATTTTGTGACAGATTGTCCTGTGACACTGAAGCCTGCTTCAAACTCCAGGCCACAAGCTCAAGCTCGAGTTTTCTCTTTATCCGACTCGATCATTACAGGTACTATCTATATTTCTAAATTACCTGCACAAGTATTATTTGATTCTGGGTCTACACATTTATTTATTTTGCCTAGTTTGCAACATCTGCGAAGATTCGATCTGAAATGCTAAACACACACATCTTATACTGTAAATACGGCTTCAAGAGAGATTTTGATTAGTAGGATAATATACCGAAACTGTAAAATATACATCCTTCCTGTGAATTTGATTGCCCTTGCTATAAAAGACTTTGATATACTGTTAGGAATGGACTGGTTATCAACTTGGCATGTCGAGATTGATTGTCTGCCAAGAAAATAAAATTTCTTGCCTCTGAAGAAGAATTAATTTTTTTCGAAGAAAAGAAGGATGTCTTATCTATTATAACTTTCACCAAATGCCAAAAGTTATTAAAGAAGTGGTGTGAAGCCTATTTAGCCTACATCGAATCGATACCAAAGAGTGAAACTAGAATAAATGGAATAAAAGTTGTTAGAGATTTCCCAGATATTTTCCCAGAAAAACTTCATGGACTACTGCCAGAAAGAGAGGTAGAATTTACTACAGATATTATCCCCAGATCTGCTCCTATATCAAAGGCTCCACACCGAATGACACCTAAAGAACTAGAAGAACTGAAGAGATAATTACAAGAGATGCTTAATCTAGGATTTATCTGACCTAGTATGTCTCCGTGGGGTACTCCTGTATTATTTGTTAAAAAGAAAGACTGCTCCTTAAGGCTGTGTATCGATTATCAGGAGCTGAATAAGATCACTATTAAAAATAAATACCCATTACTTAGAATAAATGATCTTTTTGATCAATTAAAGAATGCTAAAGTATTTTCGAAGATCAACTTATGATCTGGCTATCATAAACTACGCATTCGAGCACAAGATATTTCAAAATATGCCTTTCGAACAAGGTATGACCATTATGAGTTTGTAGTCGTGCCTTTTAGATTAACTAATGCTCCTGCAGTGTTCATGGACCTTATGAATCGAATATTTCAACATTATCTAAATAAATTCATTATTGTGTTTATCAATGACATACTTATATATTCTTCTAGCGAAGAAAAATATGAAGAGCATCTACGAATTGCACTGAAAATACTGAGAGATAAGAAGTTATATGTCAAGCTTAATAAATGTGAATTTTGACTACAACAAGTAGCATTTGTAGGGCATATAATTAGTTCATCCGGCATAGTTGTAGATCCATCTAAAGTTGAGGCCTACAAGTGTAACTGAAATAAGAAGTTTTTTTTGTCTAGTCGGATATTATTGAAGATTCGTAGAAGGGTTTTCGAAGATCGCCCTGCCACTCACTCAATTAACTAAGAAAACTGTAAGAGTTGAGTGGTTAAAAGCCTGCGATGAAAGTTTTCAGGAATTAAAGAGACGACTTGTTATAGCCCCTGTCTTAACTGTTCCCTCGACATCGAAAACTTTGTCATTTATAGTGATGCCTCTCGGAAGGGATTAGAGTGTGTGTATCAGCAAGGTAGAAAAGTTATAGCTTATGCTTCTAGACAATTGAAGATCTACGCCTACGCATGATTTGGAGCTAGCTGCGGTTATCTTTGCACTTAAAATCTGAAGGCATTATTTGTATGGAGCAAAATATGAAATATTCATAGAAGCCTAAAGTATATTTTTATTCAGAAGGAACTAAATCTAAGACAAAAAAGGTGGTTTGAGTTATTGAAAGATTATGATGTAGATATTCAATATCATCCAGGAAAAGCTAATATAGTTGCGGATGCGCTCAGTCGAAAATCTGCAAGTAATAATCTTATTAATCAAGAGACGCTTATTAAAGAAATACAATAACTACAGTTAGAGACCTGAATATGTGATGATAAAAGAATGGTAGCCCATCTTTGTATGCAACCAAATCTACATGAAAAGATCAAGATAGCCCAGTAAGAAGATTCAGAGATTTCTAAGAAAACTCAGAGCGTAATGAAAGAAGATAACTTGAAATTTATGATAGGATTTGATGGTATCCTTCGATTTCAAAATCGAGTCTATATTCCTAACTCCCAAAAATTTAAAAAGAAAATTCTTAGTGAAGCACATAGTGCAGGATATTCAATTCACCCTGGGGAGACTAAAATGTATTATGACTTACGGGAGCAATTCTGGTGGTCAGGAATGAAAAATGATATTGCTGAATTTATAAGTCGTCATTTAGTTTACCAAAGAGTTAAAATACAACATCAAAGACCAGGAGGACTGCTTCAACCTCTAGAGATTTTTACTTGAAAATGTGAGCATATCACTATGAATTTTGTTTGTGGGCTACCAAAATTTAAAGGATACGATGCTATCTGGGTAATCGTGGACAGGTTGACAAAGTCTGCCCACTTTCTACCTATTAAAATGACTCATCCTCTTCAACACTTGGCTAAATTATATATCGATGAAATAGTGCAACTTCATGGGGTGCCTGCTTCTATTATATCAGATAAAGACCCACGTTTTACCTCAAGACTATAGGCTAGTCTTCAACAAGTCATGAGAATGAAATTTAGTTTCAGTACAGTTTATCACCCAAAGACGGATGGACAATCAGAAAGAACGATTCAAATCCTCAAGGATATGCTAAGAACATGTGCCTTGGATTTTGAAAAAAAAATGAAAAAAATTCTGCCTCTAGTAGAATTTTCATATAATAATAGCTATCATGCAAGCATCAAGATGGCTCCGTACGAGACCTTATATGGCAGGAAATGTCGATCACCCTTGTATTGGGATGAGATTGGAGAAAGAAGACTGCTAGAACTAGAGATTATTGAAATCACCTTGCAAAAGATCAAAATAATTCGAGAACGACTTCTAGCAACTCAGAGTCGATAAAAACCCTATGCCGACTCAAAAAGACGAGATATTTGCTTTGAGCCTGGAGAGCACGTATATCTGAAAGTATCACCAAAGAAAGGCATTTATCAATTTGATATCAAAGGCAACCTTAAACTAAAGTATATTGGTCTCTTTAAAATCATCCGCTAGGTTGAAAAGTCAACATATAAGCTTGCATTACCTCCAGAGCTAGCGAAAATTTACAATGTCTTTCATATTTCATCATTAAGAAAGTACGTAGCTGATCCGAATCACATACTAAAATATGGACTGCTAAGCATACAACCCGATCTATTTAATGAGGAGAAATCGGTTAAAATTCTTGATCGAAAAGAGAAGATACTTCCAAAACATACTATTCTTATTGTGAAAGTTTTGTGGAGAAATCATAAGGGAGAAGAGTCTCTCTTGAAAGGGAAGTAGTGATAAACACTACCCAATCAAGCAGGAACTCTGGTTTCTATATATCCTAGAAACTGGGGTCTTCCAAAACTCTCAAGTGATAAATAGAATTTAACTAAAGAGTCTGCCTCATCATCTCCCTTAAGCATACGCTTACGGTGAAATGAAGGTATGATCCTAGGAAAGCCGGACCTTGTTAAGGAGACGAAAACGGGAAGAGCACCCTCACAAGGGGAGAGTTCCACCACAGCCTATCGGATGTGAACCAGGCCCATTCTGCTCATGTCAAAGACCTCCAAAAAAGAATAAAGAAGTTATATGATGAGAAGGAGGCTTTGAAAGAGGAGAGGAGCTGGCTAAGGGATGAGGTTGCCAAGGCCAGGGAGGCAACGTCGGGAGCAAAGGAGGCGGCCTCCGAAACTCGTCGCCGGGAGGAGTTGCTGAAGTCCGAGGTTCACTCCTTGTGGGCCTTGGTCGAGAATAGCTCTGGATGGCGGGGACGGCGCATGAAGGATCTGGAAGAAGCGGTGAGAAGGGCAGTTCAACTCCCGCAGTTGTAGAATATTCCTTAGATTTTGAAGAGAAGAGAAGGAGGGGGGGTTCACGTGGGCCCCGATCTCCTCCGGGGGCGGAGTCGAATGCTTCCCAGTGCCGATCAACCGCTCATCTCTCATCTGAAAAAAAAGTCTCCTGCTGGCTTTCATGGTTTTCATGTGATTATAGGTACTCTCTTCTTGATCATATGTTGTATTCGCCAATATCTTGGTCTAAAACTAAAGAGGTTGAGATGCTCTTTCAATTTAATCAATAGTAGCTTTGCAGACGACGATGACTGGAAAGTCCTTTTTTTTGCTAGGAAAGCGGGAGTTTGGCATGTTAAGAAGTAGGCTGAATGAAAAAGGAAAGGTTATTATCGCTAGGAATCGAATTCAAGTCAAGCAGTACCTTAGGCACCTTTGGGAAACTAGATGTTGCTGTGCCGGAATGATCTTGCCGTTGTAAAATCAAATCCTACCCCCCCCGGGTCAGAAAAACTAGCATCCCGGATGGTTGAGCTCAAGGAACGCGATTTCCCAACTTGGCAACTATGTTGACTTTTCCACTTGACACCTATCGTAATGATAAACGGCTCGTCTCGCCGTGACCTTATCTTGTGGGAGTAGTTCGGCCATCAAGCTACTTTGTGAGGTAGATGACAACATCATCACCGTAAGCGGTGAATTTAACACTAGTTGTTTCACTCCTGCCTTGATTCTTTTCGGGTGAGTCCCATGCTTTTTTGCATCGCGGTCTAAAGAAAGGTTCTCTTTTCCTTTTTTTTGCTAGGAAAGGGAGTTTGGCATGTACCTCCTACCTCCAAAAATGGTATGGAGGAAACGCTTGCCCTTTGAGTTATGGTTGAATAATGGTAGTTCAGAGAAGATAAGAAAAGGTCAACGGCCAATGGAGGCCCCCGGATTCATTTTGGCTTTTTCGAAAAAATGAAACTTTTCATTCGTCTCTGTGGAAGAAGGCGCTCTTTTATATGTGAGCTTAAAGATAATTTTGCTCTACTATTTAAATTTAATTAAATTTAAGAGGTACATTCCACATGTCGGGAACGAACAGCAAGCCGGTCTTATACAGCTACAGCGGGAGTGCAGTCTGACTTTTCATAAAGCGTCTTTCCTTATTTTTCGTTGATCACTTGTCGAAATCTTTCATTTTTGACTCTTTCTCTTTTTGGCAAAAGAATTGCGTAAATGCGAAATAGCGGTGAAGGGTGACAGAGGACGTGCTCGTACGGTGACTTATCGATGATTTTAAGCAATAGTCATTGGTATACTTTCCGAGTCCGAGGGACTATTGCTGTAGAATTTCTTAATTGCATTCAAGGACCCACCACGTGAAGAACCAGGCTACTTTTGATGTTTTCCTGTAGACATTGGTCGATGTAAATATCTTAAATCAGGAGAATATCATAAGTCCTGTTGTTCTTCCCTTCTGTGGTCCTAAGGGACCAGACAGGTTCTTCGACGTTGGCAGCCACTGCCCATAGGAGGTAACTCCAGCAAGGTCCTACGTTGGCTGGGGATATCACCTATCTCCCCTACGCAAGAGTCCTGAAGAGGGCCAAATTACTCCCCTTGAGGCCAGGTGGCTAGGCCGAAGTGCTCCTCCCGAAGTCCAGCAGCAGGATCAGCCAGAGAGCAAGAAATGATTTGTCCCCGTCTCCTAACTCCTTAGCCTCATCATCAACGTAATATTTGAAGGAACGATAGTTGAGGAGAGGAGTTCTGGCAGCTCCCGGGCGATCTGCTCCCTGCTGTTAGTAGTGTAATAGATTGGTCTCAGAGAAGGAGGTTTCCTCATTTTTGAGGTCAACACTATTACACTGAGTGTGTAAGTTCTGAAGCCTTGTATTTTCTTTATTTTTCCTGTACTCATGAGATAAACATGTAAGAGAACAGAGAAAATAAAATTGTAACAAATTTTATCATTAATGAATTACATTTTTTTCTTTCAAAAACTTGTTTTGGATGAATTCTGTTTGTGTTTGTCTTTTTTTTGTGTTTGAAACAGGTACCACGAGATCAGAAAAGAGAGAACAGGAATTCATAAGTGTGAAAGTATAAAACCAATGGTAAATTCTAAGTTAAAAAGGAAAGTTACTATCCTCATGCACGATTATAAAATATCGGACGATAATAGTAGATGGGACAGAATAGAATGTCATTTCAAAATATTGCGCATGATTATGAATCATCGTGCACGACGTACGACGAAACGGGGGAAGCGATGCTTTGATAACCATGCGCCGCTTCGAATTCTGAGTCTGTCAGAAGATACGGACGGTCTGATTGCGTCCGTGCACTGACCGATAAAATCAGACGGTCAAAAGACAAAAAGTCATAGTTGTTTCCCATAAAGGCTTTCCCAAGGGAAAACTGGAGTACTTGTCCGTCTTCTAACCCTAAGAGAGAAAAAAGAAACCCTTGTTCCGTTCACCACGAAACCGAGCGATGGGAGGAAGAGAGATCGAGTGGGCCGAGCTGGCCAACCAGTTCCACAAGGACACCAGCTATCAGGAGAGTCTCCTGATGGAGCACGAGGTGCTCAACATTACCAGAGGGTTTAGAGGGAACCCTAGACTGATGGTCATCCCCCCCACCGCCGATTATCGACCAAACAGTCCCCCTGAAGGAGCGGTATGCGTATACCGGGTGCAGGTGGAGTATGGTCTAATGTTACCACCGCAACTGGAGTTCAGGGAAATCCTGAACTCGTTTCAGATTGTCTCGGCGCAACTCTCCCCTAATGCCGTGGCCTATGTGTATTCCTTCCTGAAACTGCTGCAGGCTTAGAGGATACCGTGGACCCTGACGCTGTTCAGGACTTTGTTCAGCTGGATGGCGGTGCCTGGGTACGGAGGATGTCTGGCCCTGCGATCAAAGATGAGGAAGACAATGTTTTCAGGGGCAAGTAGTTCCCACTCAGACTGGAGAGACTACTACTTCTTCGTCGAAGGGGATTTAGGGATCCCCTTGACGCCCGGTACATGCCTCCCTGAGTTCCTTAGCGATGCCAAGTGGATGGCTGGGCAAGACACTCTAAAAAGCCTAGAGAGGCTGAAGGAGCAGAGCTGGCCCCTGAAGGACTTCCTCAGATATGTGAGAAATGATGTATCCCTTCACGCGAAGGCGTTGGGGTACACCATCTTCAAGGAAGTCACTTCACCTCCCGGCACGGTTCTGATGAAGAGGGCCAGAAGGGGGCAACCTCCTGCCACCCAGCTTAGTAGAGAAATAACTGAGGTGGAGGAGGAAGAGGTGATAGAGGTTCCGGAGCCGGTCTGCGGTGGAACCGCCGTCGATGTGGTATCCTCTCCCGAGGATGCTGCAGACGACAGAAAAATCTTGGCTGAGTTGGGGTACACGGGAAAGGGGAAAGGACCTGTGTCAGCCGCCAAGCCCCACACAATCCCTAAGGGTGATACAAGGATTGTTATAGGGGGAAAGGAGGAAGGGAATAAGGCCGACGGAGGCTGAGAAAAGGAGAGGATGGAGGGACCTTGCCTGGATTTGATCCTCAGCGAGGTTCCCAAGAAGAAAAGGGGTCCCTCCGAGAGCACAAGCCCAGAGCCCCCATCCAAGAAGGCGAAGAGTGTGGAGGAGGAAGACTTTGCTGCTGGGGGAGACCATGACTGGCAGCGAAGCATAGAGCCCCCTATCAGCACTAATTTCACCGGGATCTTTGGGGACGAAGGCACAAGGATGGCGGTGAGGACGAAAGGGGACGACAGAAGATTGACTGTCGTCACCGTGTCAACCGCGAATAAGAGTTGTGTCTACCGAGGAGAGGTAGGTCTGGCCCTAGGGAGCGGTCTGGTGTCAAAGGACTTGGAGGAGAAGTTGGAAAAGACCTCCACACCAGATCTTTACTCAGGCTTTGCCGATAGGATAGCTACGGTAAGGATTGCCAATAGGATAGCTACGGTAAGGATTCTCTTAAGCTTTCTCCCCCGTTTGTTCTCGTGAGCTAACTCTGTTTTTGTTGCAGATACTCGCTCGCCTGCCAGTGGCTTTGAATAGGGCTCTGAGGACAAAGAAGTAAGTGCTGGAGCAAGGACATCAGCTTCATCAACGGGATGAAGAAGTTGAGGCCTTGAAGGTCCAGCTTGCTATGAAGTCTTCTCAGCTTGATGTCGCGCAGGAGGAAAAGGCCAAGCTGCAAGAGGAGTTGGGCGTGGTGAAAGCTGATAATAAAGCTCTACGGGAGAAGCTTGTCAAAGTCGCCGGAGACCAGGAGGCCGTTGTTGCGGAGAGGTCTATGGCTGCTATGGAGACTTATAAGACGAGCTTACCCTGCAGATAAGAGAGGTTAGATAGGATCAGGCGGGCTTGGGAAGGATTGGCCTCTACTTTGATCCAAGGGGGCAAAATTACTGCTGCTGATATTGGAGAAGTGGATCCCTTTCCTTGCATGGCCTCCGATCCTATTTATAAAGAAGAGAGATTTGACTTGACTGACGATCTTATCCAACGGGTATTTGATCTTTTGGATGGGGTCAGTGAAGGCTAATCTGCTTCTTTATAAAATGAGTGATGTAACCTTTTTGTAATTTTTGAAAATGAATGAAAAGAACACTTATTTATTACATACCTGTTTATTCTGATGTATATGAAATGTACAGGTACCTCTGTATGGAATTCGAGATATTCTGATTATGACTGAAAAAACCCTTCATAACAATTTAATAACGAAAGATTTTGAATCATATAGAGCACCCACAGTTTGAACCTTGAAACTTTGTAAATCCGCATAGGAAGTAATGATAATAGCAGAAATCCCGCCTAAGAGATATTATCTGACCCAATGCCAAAAGGACGAAGTGTCTGAAATATCGTGTCCAATATTTGTACTTAAGGCATGGCTGACCTTGGGGGCGTCATGATTTCAGGCTTGGGATCATATCCCTTTATGCGCCTGCACAGAAAAAGTAGTAATAATAGTGGAGATCCTGCCTAGGAGGAATTATCTAACCCAATGCCAAAAGGACGAAGTGTCTGAAATATCGTGTCCAATATTTATACTTAAGGCATGGCTGACCTTGGGGGCGTCATGATTTCAGGCTTGGGATCATATCCCTTTATGCGCCTGCACAGAAAAAGTAGTAATAATAGTGGAGATCCTGCCTAGGAGGAATTATCTAACCCAATGCCAAAAGGACGAAGTGTCTGAAACATTGTGGTCGATGTTTGTAGTTGAGGCAAGGGCTGACCTCCATTAGAGCGGCAGATCTTAGTGGGAAGCGAAGACACTCTGCTTAGGGGGGACCTGTATCATGAGTAGATGACAAGGACTGCCCTAAGATTACGAGCAGATCTTCAGACCTTCTGCTAGCCGGATGGGCTTATGGAAGGGTTCCAGATGTATGTAGGAGACCTCGCCTGCCAGGCGTAAGTAGGCTCAGTGACCGCCGTATATAGAAGGTTAGTTATGACGAACCATTGTGTACGAGATTTGAAGCCTCAGGTACGATGGTTGAGATTTGAGATTGAAATCATACCTGAGTGATAGATATTAGGCTGATATAAATACTCCTATATAATTTTAACAGGTGTGAGATTCACTATCATAAGAACTTTGGAGTTCACGATATAACCGTTGAGACAGTCCAGATATATTTTGGAAGAACCCAGATGTCTATTAGCAAAGAATGTCCCAAAACTTGTCAATTGAATTCGTGTAATAAATTCCTGAATAAATCTGTACAAATGAGTCTCGTATAGAAAGTATGAAGTATGAAGTGCTGCCAGGAATCAGGCATAAAACTTTTTTAGGTCATCGCCACTCCAAGTCCTGGGGAGTTGGATACCTTCGGAAGTCATGAGATAATATGCGTTCGGTCCAGCAATCTCGCGCACGATGTAAGAGCCTTCCCAGTTAGGTTCAAGCTTGGGAACCCCCAAATTGCTACCAGCAAGAAGCCGCCGTTTGAGTACCAAGTCTCCTTGAATGAAAGTCCTGGGGTTAACTTTGCGGTTGAAATATCTTTCAACCCGGCGCTTGTGCTCCAGGCGCTTGAGTGCGGCCAGCTCTCTTTTCTGCTCCAAAAGGTCCACATCGACTCGCCGTGAATCATCGTTTTCACTCATCCAGGTTTGCAGATCTTCGAGATTGAAGTTGGCTGCGGTTTCTACCCTGGGGGAAGAGTGTTCTAGCTCAACTGGTATGACTACGTCCATCCCAAATAAAAGGGAGAAGGGGGACTCCTGAGTAACTTCGAAAGGAGCTGTATTGTAAACCCAGAGAACTCCTGGTAGTTCTTCCGGCCAGCGGGTTTTGGCGCAGTCAAGACGTTTCTTCAAGATATTCAGGATGTTCTTGTTTGAAGCTTCTGCCTGCCCATTGGTATGAGGGTGCCAGACGGATGCATACTTGAGATTGATTTGATGCTTGCCACAGAAGTCATGGACCCACTGGTTAGCAAACGGGGTACTATTGTTTATGATAATCACCATTGGTATGCCGTATCTGCAGACGATATTTGCCCATAGGAAATTCTCGATATTTTGAGCAGTAGGATGAGTAAGTGGCTTAGCCTCAATCCATTTTGTGAAGTAGTCGACAGCTACTAGTATCCACTTGTAGTTCCTCATGGCTGTAGGCATCGGGCCCAGGAAGTCCAGCCCCCAAATAGCTAAGGGCCAAGATGAATTGATGGGTTTGAGATAACCGGCGAGCTGCCTTTGCATGTCAGCGTAGTACTGGCATTGAGAGCATTTCTCCACAAACACCTGAGCATCCTTGTGGATATTTGGCTAGAAGAATCCCTAGCATAGAATTTACATAACCAGACTTCTACCACGAGCATGAGTTCCACATTCCCCTTTGTGCACAGCCTCCATGACTTCTTAAGCTTCCTCAGGCCTTAAGCACTTGGTGAGGGGCTTGGCATAAGATCTTCTGTAAAGCTCCCCATTAATGAGGGTGTACTTGGCGCAGTCAAGCTTCAATTTCTTCGCCTCTTGCCTGTTGTCGGGCTGGGTCCCATCTTTCAGGTAATTGAGGAACCTGTCCATCTAGCAAGGCGAATGCTCTTCAGAGTGAATTTTCGTGCATTCGAAACTGGGTCTTTCAAATACTTGAGTTCGGTGGAGGTCGGGGAGCCCCTCCTTTGCGAGCCAATCTGCCACTTAGTTTTCTTCTCTGGGAATATGCGTCAGGGAGAAATCTTCAAACTGAGAGATCAAGAATTGGGCTTGTTGCAAATATTTTTTCAGAACCTCGTCTTTCGTTTCGAATGCACGATTCACCTGGTTGACGACCAGTTAGGAGTCACTGAATACCTGTATGCACTTCACAGCCATGCTGAGTGCGAAGTTTAGACCCGCAATGAGAGCTTCATATTCTGCTTGATTGTTGGTGGCCTTAAACTGGAGGGTCACTGCCTGGTGTAGGGTAACTCCCATTGGGCTAGTTAGAAGAATCCCAGCCCCCTGGGACTGCGATCCAGATGCACCATCGACATGAAGGGACCAGAGGTTTATCCGATGTCTGGCAAGCGGTGGCTCCGAAGTAGAAAGCTCGGCGACGAAGTCTGCCAGCGCCTGAGCCTTGATTGTTGTTCGTGGGACATATTTGATGTCATACTCGCTTAGCTCAATGGACCATTTGAGCAGCCTTCCCGAGACCTCAGGAGTGTGCAGTATCTTCAGGAGCGGTTGATCAGTGACAACCTGGACAGTGTGGGACTGGAAATATGGGCATAGCTTCCTCGCCATCACCAGGAGAGCCAGAGCAAGCTTTTCCAGTGTGGGGTACCGGCTTTCAGCATCTAGGAGTATGTGGCTGATGTAAAAGTTTGGATGTTGTACCCCCTTATCGTCGTCCACGAGGACCGCTGAGACTGCAATATCAGACATACCCAGGTATAAAGACAGGATCGCCCCTTCCTTTGGTGCCACTAATATCGAAGCCGAGGTAAGATATTTCTTCAGCTCTGTGAAAGCGGCTTCGCACTCGTTGGTCCATGGGCCATCCTTGTTGTTGCGCAGGCATCGAAAGAATGGAAAACATCTATCCCCGGCTTTTGAGATGAATCTGCCCAGGCTGTTGATCCGTCCTGCCAGCTTTTGAATCTCTTTTGCCATTTTTGGAGAGGGCATGCTTAGGATCGCTGAGATTTTGTCTGGATTGGCTTCTATTCCCCTGGTTGAAACTAGATAGCCCAAAAACTTTCCTGAGGCTGCGCCGAAGGTGCACTTGGCAGGATTAAGCTTGAGGTTAAACCTTTGGAGGGTGTCAAGTGTCTCCCTGAGGTCGTCGAGGTGTCCCTCTAAGTTTCTGCTTTTGACTAGGATGTCGTCGACATAGGCTTCAAGATTCCTCCCCCTTTGATTCTTGAAGACAGCATCAATCATGAGCTGGTAAGTAGCACCGGCATTCTTGAGACCAAAGGGCATGACGTTGTAGCAGTATGTGCCGAAGTTAGTGATGGAGGCAGTCTTCTCTTCATCTTCTTTGGCCATCCGGATCTGATGGTACCCAGAGAAAGCATCTAGGAAGCTCATAACCTCGTACCCGAAGGTACGATCTACCATCGTATCAATGCGTGGGAGAGGGTAAGTATCTTTGGGGCAGGCCTGATTCAGTGTGCGGAAGTCTACGCACATCCTCCACTTTCCGTTGGCCTTTTTCACCATGACGACGTTCGTGAGCCATTGGGGGTACTGAACCTCCCTGATATAACCTCCTCCAAGCAGTTTGTTGACTTCTTCTTTTATAGCGTTCTGTCTTTCCCCTGCCATCACCCTTTTCTTCTGTGCTATAGGGGAGGCAGTATTAGATATGTTCAGGTGGTGCTCGCAGACAGCCCTGTCAATGCCTAAAACATCCTCAGGAGACCATGCGAAGACATCAATGTACTTAGAAAGTATGGCAGTGATCTCCGTCTATTATTTATCATTTATGGAAGAGGACAAGTTTACAACTTTGGAAGAATCTCCCCCCCCCCCCCCTCCCCCAAGGTTACATTGATGACCCCCTCCTGTGGTACAACTAGTTGAAACTCCCTGGGATCCAGTTGATCGACGACGAGTTGTGCGGCTATCTGGAAACACCGGGTAGCCTGCCTGGTGTCTCCTCTGATGGTGACAACACCGCTGGAGGTAGGGAACTTCGCGCATAGGTGAGGCGTGAAAATCACCATCCCAAAGAAATTAAGTGTTGTCCTTCTAAGGATGGCGTTATAGTCTGACTTAGTTCTGATAACAGCGAAGTTCACCATATTCATGGCGTAGCCGTTGTCATCGCCAAAGGAGACGGGCAAGGCAATGAATCCCAAAGGTTGGACCCTCTCCCCAGAGAAACCGAGTAAGGTGGTTCCAGCGCGGAGGAGGTTTGTCTCTTTGAGCCCCATCTGGAGGAAGGCAGATTCGAACAGGATGTCGGCGGCGCTCCCAGAGTCGAGGAGCACTTGTTGAACATCAAAATCAGCTACACGGGCAACGACCACGATAGGATCGTTATGTAGATTGCCTTGCTGGGGGAGATCTTAGCAAAAAGTGAGAGGAATGGACGAAGAATATTGCTCAGAGATACCGCCAACCTCAGCTTCTTGGCGGCGAACAGCGGCAGGGTCAATGCTAAAGATGACATTGATCGTCCTGGCGGCAGGGGGGTAAGGACACCCTGGTTGGCTAGGGCCTGGAGACAGTTTGGTCTTAGCAAGAGCCTCAGTAACTTCGGAGAGCACGCTGACAGCGATGGTATAGCTAAGAAACATCATGCCTGATGTAGTTGGGAGAGCTGTTTGAACAAGGGTTATGCAGGAGGTTTGGAGGGCCCAAACCTCACTCACGAGGTTAGGAGGTCCCAAACCTCACTCACGAGGTTTGGAGGTCCCAAACAGCTTCAAAGGTTAAAGCATAATGTTTCAAGATGGAGCGCCACGTGTATGACTGTGATGCAGTGCTGGAGCCACATGTCAACACTAGCCCCCCGCATGCTGGGGCGCGAACATTTATGTGGGTCCTGGCATGCGAACCATGACACTGGTGAACGCGCTGCCTAAAGTCTGCATGGATAGAGTTAGGGGAGCACCCCGGCGCTTCTCACCATCCCTTGGATTCCTGCAAAGAAAGAGGAAAGAGCAAAATTAGAGAGATGACAGAGCAGAATAAGTGGGCTTACCCTGAGGATGGACGAGCAGGTCCAGAGCCATCTCTGTTATGGGGAGATCAGTGGTATACTCTTTTTCTCTTTGTATGAGATTTGAGACATTCTGATTGTGACTATGAGAAAGTCCCTCATAACTAGTTAATAATAAAGGTCTTTGAGTCACATATAATACCTCCAATTTGAACTTTGAAATTTCTTAAGTCCGTTTAGGAAGTAATGACAAGAGAAATCCCGCCTGAGAGGTATTATCTGACCCAATGCCAAAAGAACGAAGTGTCTGAAACATCGTGTCCGATGTTTATACTTAAGGCATGGGCTGACCTCAGGGATTTCCTAATTATATCTCTTTGTGCCTGCACAGGAAAGAAGTAGTAATAGTAGTAGTGGAGATCCTGCCTAGGAGGAGTTATCTGGCCCAATGCCAAAAGGACTTGATCGTCTGAAACATCGTGTCCGATATTTGTACTTGAGGCAAGGGCTGACCCCCTTTGGAATGGCAGATCCTAGTGGGAAGCGAAGGCACTCTGCTTAGGGGGAACCTATATCATAAGTAGATATCAGGGACTGCCCTAAGGTTACGAGCAGGCCTTCAGACCTTCCGCTAGCCAGATGGGCTTATGGAAGGGTCCCAGATGTTTGTAGGAAACCCCGCCTGCCAGGCGTAACTAGGCTCGGTGACCTCCGTAAGTAGGAGTGTGAGTATAATGAATCATCATGAACGAGGCGCGGGAACCTCGGGTATGATTTTTGAGAGTTTGAAGTTAGAATCATACCTGTCGCACGATGCTTGAAAAAGATGAGCTAGTTGTGCTTTAGATAATACCTCAATATGAATATTACATAAGAATATGAATTCCAGAAAGCCAGGATGCCGAAAATACGAATTCCAGAAATGAATTCCGTAATGCCATGAGTGGAATAAAAAATCCAGAATATCATAGGATGAAGCATCCGGAAAAATTTTATCAGAAAACCATGATGGAGGGAATGAGGCCCATGCTAGTGGTTTAAACATCGTGGCGATGTATGGATAAGGATCAGGTCTGTTCTCTGTTCCTTGGGTCCGCAGGTTCACTGTCTCAATATTTCCTTTTCACCCTTTGCTCAGTTCTGGGGTCAGAAATATCGGGTGCGCCTTTTTCTGCGTCTTCTAAGAGTACGAACTGACTAGCCCTTGCCATTAGCTCAGGAAAGCTTTTGGGCTTCACCAGCTGCAGAGACTTGGATAGATCACTTCTAATCAGCCCCCTGCGGTAATTGTGTATGGCAACGGTGGGGTTGACGTCCTCCATTTCTACTGCAGCGGCGAAGAAACGGTTAGTGTAACTTCGTAGGCTCTCCGTCTCTCCCTGCTGGATGTTAGCTAGCACCATATCGGAGAGAGCCACGCGGATTCGTCCTATGAAGCGGGCGATTAGTTCCTGTTTCATGTGCTCGTAGGAGCTGATAGAGCCTTTGGGAAGCTTAATGAACTAGGTGAACGCAACTCCTTTCAACGTGGTGGCAAGGAGGTGGCACTTCGTCGCCTTGTCTCTTTGGTGGTAACGGAGGGCTGCCTCAAATCCTTGGATGTGCTCGCGAGGATCTGTGGTGCCCTTATAGACTTCCAAGCGTGGCGGTTTAAAGTCTTCTGGGACCGGCGCCCGTCGGATGGCGTCGGAGAAAGCAGCATCGAAGTCAAGAGATCCAAAGAAGGCCTCAGGCCCATATTGAGGGGTCCCCTGGTGGGAAAAATCCTGACCAAGAGGATGGGAGGAGCCAGAGGCCTGAGCAGAGGGAGCTCTCGAAGTAAGGGGAGCCCCCCTCTGCTCCCGAAGACCAGGAGGGACGCCCGCCGCAAACAGCTGAAAGAGTGCTGGCGCTGCGACCGGCAGAGATAGGCGCGGAACCGCCGCAATCGGGGGGAACGGAGAAGAAGCCACCGCAACCGATGGGAAAGGCGCCGGAACCTCCTCGGTCGGCGAAGCAGTAACCGCTGCAACCGGCAGGAGAGGCGCCGCCGCGACCGGCGGAAAAGGAAGCACTGCTGCGTAGACTGGCTGAGTCTGCCTAAGAATCACAGCCTGTTGGGCTGTGAGGCCAGTGACCAGGTTGGTGAGGTTCGCTAGCATCCCCTGTAGCTCTGAGACGCGGGTGCCCTTGCAGGAATAAGTAGATCCGGCGCGATGCCGAGAGGTTGAGGCCGAAGCTCTGTCGTCCGACGCCCGAACAGAAGGTTCCCCCGCATGCGTACTTTGAGCAGCGGAGTTGGTTTTGCGCATTCTGGCCACTATCTTCCCAGGGTCTCAATGAAAGCACCAGAAGATGTTGACGTAGGATGTAGGAGATCCCAAGGAACACCGAAAAAGAAAGAGAGTTCTAGGAGATGGCGACGCGCAGAGGGGTAAGCCTGTTAGCGGAGGCTTAAGAGAGAGTAAAGAGCATCCAGAGCAGCACACAGAGGTTTAAGGTGGTTCAGGGAGGAAATCCCCTACGTCCACCGGTCGATCAGCAAAGAAATTTCACTAATGGAAAGAGGTAGCCATGAAGGCTAATACAAAGAGCTTACAAGAGGAAGAGAGAGAGAAGGAGAAAGAGAGCTTTTCTTGTTCTCAAGCTCCTGTTTTACAAGAGGTGATAGAGGAGTTCTGCTCTTCTTGGGGGCGAGTCCTCTATGATCTCGCATTTCGAATTTTTTTTCTCCCTCTTTCGATCCCCTTTTTGAAGCCTGCTCCTTGATATTTGTAGGCAGCAGATGGTGCAGCTTTATCCTGGTTTTCCGGAGGAAAGGAGGTGGACAAGCTCTGGGTTCGCGCCGCTTGTCGGCCACTGGAGGGACCAGAGTCAGTAAAGAGAGCTTGACCTTTGGATCTTGGTACTATTTCTAGGGATCTGTGACAGCTGGGGCATGCGGACCCTTGGTTTGCTGTCTGGAAGAAGCATGCTGCATTGGAACCAGTGCGGCCAGAGCACGCTGACAGCGATGGTATAGCTGAGAAACATCATGCCTGATGTAGTTGGGAAAGCTGTTTGAACAAGGGTTATGCAGGAGGTTTGGAGGGCCCAAACCTCACTCACGAGGTTAGGACGTCCCAAACCTCACTCACGAGGTTTCGAGGTCCCAAACCTCACTCACGAGGTTTGGAGGTCCCAAACCTCACTCACGAGGTTTGGAGGTCCCAAACAGCTTCAAAGGTTAAAGCATGATGTTTCAAGATGGAGCGCCACGTGTATGGCTGTGATGTAGTGCTGGAGCCACATGTCAACACTTTACAAAATGAATTGAGGCTAAGCCTGTGCTTGACCTAATGTCCAAGAGAGTTGAAGACTTCCCATGGGATAACATTCTCCACAAATTGTCTGATTAACACCTTCTGTGAGCAACATGTTATCTAATTTCGCTTCACGTTGGTTTGGCCCCACACCAACGAGTAGGTGGAAGCCGCAAACAAGAGGTACCTCAATGCTCTGGGGAAAAGGCTCGATGGGAAAAAGCTAAGTAGCCCGAGGTACTTCTAGAGGTACTGTGGGGTATAAACACTACCCCCTTTAAGGCTACCTAAAAGACCACCTTCTCACTCCTCTTTGGAGCAGAAGCTGTAATCCCCACAGAACTAGAGCACTACTATCCACAGCTGGAGATTGCCATACATTTTGGGCCGCAAGATTCGATGCTTGGGTGAAGGAGAGTGATGAGGCACGGTAGCTCGATCTTGATCTCATCAAAGGGGAGAAGGAAGCAAGCAACGCTCATGGGGCTTGAGAGGAGATGCCGAGCTGATCACTATTTCAACTAACAAGCTAAGACCGATGTGCTTCTCCTTCAATGATGACAAATCGTCGGCACTGGCGTTGGGGTCCAAAAATAAGATCCCAAGTAGGAAGGCTCCTATATAATCAGGGAAAATGTCGACCCTAATGCCTACCATCTCATGAACTTGGAAGGGGCGTCCTTCCCCCGAATGTGGAGCTGAAATGATAAGAAATTCTACCCTTGATTTTAAGTATTCTTGGGTGTTTCCCCGATAGCTTGATTCTTGAACTAATAGGACGATTTCTTGTGAAGGAATTCTGGAGGGAACATCATCATTTGAGTGTTGTGCTGGCCTTTGGCGAAAAACAGTGCAAGTGTGTGGTGCGATAGTTTCTAGCTTATGAACCTTGAAGTCCTCTGACACTGTTCCTCTGTTAAGGGCACTCCACCTACTTCGCTTTTCCACGTACTCAGTGCAAGTGCATGGTGCGAGTGTTTCCAAAGCATGAACCTCCAAGTCCTTTAACATGGTTCCTCTGCCACGGGCACTTTCCTCCCTTCGTCTTTCTGCCAAATAGTGCAAGTGTATTGTGCGAGTGTTCTTAAAGCATGAACCTCCAAATCGTCTAACACAATTTCTCTATTGCGGGCACTCCCCCTACTTTGCCTTTTTGCCACTTCCTAAATCATGAACCATTTGGGCATAGTTCCTTTGCTACGAGGTCTCCCACAACTTAGTCAACCTCTACAAATTCCTACTGGTCATGACAGCAGTAATATGGATTTCGAGACAAGGGAGTCCTACCTTGAGGCCTCGGGAGCCACCTGACAAGTGAGTATCCTTTAACAAAAAATTATCAAACTAACATGTCCAACACAGAGTAAAGGGATTCTGAACAAAAAACTTTATTCATGTTGTGGTACAAATACATTTATTCCTTCGGGTCCCGGCCATCGAGCGCATCGAAGAGCAAAGTAAATCTTTTCAATTTTGAATCCTTCCTTTTTGTAGTTGGGGTCAAGGCTAAGGCATGTAGTGAGGTCCAGGCTTCGAAGGGCCTCAAAGCTCACATTACTAGCATTCTTCAGCCTTGTTGCCAAGGCTTTCCAGGCCATCTTCATGTCAAAAATCTACTATCGCTGGCACTCCGTGTTGAACCAATAATTAGCGACTCCTAAATTTAGAGCTTGGGAAGCTGACCTGGTGCTAACCTAGGACGCAATCATGGAGCTTGAGCAAGAACCTGGCAAAGGCTACACTGCTGCAATTCTCGCCTTCGCCTTGGGCGCCTTGATCTGTTTGATTGCTTCATTTTGAGCCTTCTTAGCTCAGGCTCAGAGTTCTCTTTCCCTCGCCAACTTCTCCAACTGTTTTTGGGTCCGAGCTTCCAACCTCATGCCATTGTGTCACATTGTGGTGAGGGTAGTCCCAACATGTAAAGGAAAAGGGTTAGCTAGGTGCCCCAAGTGCGCAATGACATATAAACAAATGAGCCCTTGTGAAGAGGAGGTGGCCGATAGCCTTGTTGACCACATCAATGCTAGATAATCCTTCTTCATAGCCATGGACCTGGAAAGATTGGGCCAGTGCAGTTACTACTTGGGGGGGGATATGAGAAGCCACCCTCCATTTGTTGCTATAGATGGAGTTGGACGGTCCTATCTTCGAGGGTGGATTCACCTCCAAGATCATATTCGGGGATTTATAAGTCCTTTGAAATTCCAAGCCCTTGAAGAGGGCTGTGGTTTTAGTGAAGCAAGTTGATGCGACCACGTCCCCCGAGAGAACCTTGGCTTTCTTGGACAGAGATTACCGGGCATCGTGGGCTCCTTTAGCGACACATTGCTTCCTCGAGAGACATCCCCAAGCAAAGGGTGGATCTCTTTAGGCGAAGCAGTGCCTTCCCTGCCCATGTCATTGAGCAGGGATGACCCAGTCAGCTTCATCTTTCCCTTCTTTGTTGAGGAAGACTCAACCTAATCATGATATCAGACTTTCACTCGGATCTTAGGGCGAGGTCCCCTCTTGTTGGTCTCGAATGAAGGCTGCAATTTATACTCATACCCATTTAACTCTCCCTGACCCGCCTCTAATAGGATGAGTATGGGTCCTATAATTATACCTGTGACTCATGACTTGCCCCGCCTCGTTATGAAATGGTGCGGGTTCGAGTATGACTAAATCATACTAATTCTGACCTCTAATTTACTAGTAATTAAATATTATTATATAATCTTAAAATTAAAAAAATTAATTAGGTATTATCTTTTATTTTTATTTAAAAATCATTTTTATGGTATTAAAATAAATTATTAGTGATGGGGTGAGTCAGAGCTAGGTAGGGATAGGCAGGGATTAATAGGGCGAGTATGCATTTTGTCAAACCTGACTCAAACTCGCTTCGTTGCTATCCGTAGTCCTAAGGGGAGCGATGATCCGACGAGTCTTCTCAGCCTTCGTTTTACTTTCCTCTCTATGCTCTACAACTAGCATTTCCAGCTAGTTTATGTGGACGAGTCAGGTCTCATCTGCCTCTGGGTAGGCTCCCAGTCAGTAGGCGGGAGGACCATCTTGTGAGGCACCTGCTTTGCAAAAAAGGGAAACACATTAGTTAAGGGTTATGATACTGAGGCAAGTTCAGAAACTCACCGGTCCTCTTCAGCAGTTCTCTAATGTCTTCTCTGATCGTTTTAAGGAAATCTTCTAAGGGAATGAATTGATTCTTGAGGCGATCCAATAGAACTGCTAGTTGATCACTTTTCTCGAGTCGAGGCTTAGAGAAATGCATTAAGGGAGCAACTCTAGGCACTAGGTTCTCAAGTCTGAACTCACCTCCGATGAAGAAAAAAATCTCTCCAATCTGAATTCAAGATGTTAGCACTCGAGATCATCCGGGATTGGGTACGAGATCTTAAATTTAGACACCCAGGGTGGGTGATGTTGACCATCCACCGGAAGAGCGTGCAGAATAGGGTGATGCTTCAATGCACAAGCTTGTTCTTCAACAACATAATCAAAAAGTAGATATAAGCTATGGTGGTGGGGGTGATTTATGCAGGGACCAATCTGAAGAGTTCATCACCTCCGCAAACTCTCTCTGGAATGGCAACATCAAGCCATAATCTAGCTAGGACTTATAGATGCAGACTGTCCCCACTGGCGCATTGTTTGGACAGTCCCTCTCTGTCATTGGCAGGACGATGATGAAAGGATCCTTCATGAACCACCATGTCACGTTAAGGCCTTCATGTTCTGCGAGTTAGGTGGGGCTATGTGTTTTGTCATCCAAAAATATGACCGCAAGGTCTTCCCAACCATATTTTGACAGTGTTGTCTCCTTTACAGTGTTAGTTGGCACCATCGTAGCTAGAGAAGAAGCGCGAATATGAGGATAAGAGATGGCGTCATAAGGGGAAGGGAATAAAATGAAAATTCGCTCCACTGACCCTAATGGGTCATAATGACCATCACGCCGCACATCTTCTTGTATGCCATGTGTAATTACCAGGTTGTTGCACAATCTCCAAAGCATCCTCTGAAACCTTGCAAACGGTGCTTTTCCCTCCAAAATTTTAATGAACAAAACTGACCTCGAGCAAGTAGTATGTTTGAGCATGTAGAATGTTTGAGCATGATTTGCAGTCAGATAGGTTGTATCTAGGCACAATACAAGGTTGGGTAGGACTTGTAGCTAGGTAACGGTATATATTCAAGCACCATGCACTAGCCTGCCGCAAGTCCAAGCACATCCACAAATGTATTAGATCAACACACCCACCCAACAAAGCACAAAAGCATGTGTCCAAAAACATATTTTCATTCAATTGTCTACTTATAATGTTGCAAGCAAAAAAAAAAAGAAGAAAAGAAGAAAGGAGAGAGAGGTATGCTTCCCGACATGGATCTAGCAGTGATGGTGCCGACTTAGGATAGTAGCTCAATGTCGAACGATGCCTGATGTCACATGGATCTCGAGCATAACAATGAATGTCATCCTCCATAGCCCTAGCCCTGACGTTAGGAAAGAACCGATGGGTATCCTCTGCTTTTGTAAAAAGTAGTACCATGAGGAGCAAAATACTCCTTTCATCGATAATCTCTCTGTTCACTATGGTTTGAAGCAACAACAGACCATGGGCCACTTGGTTCTGCACCTTCATCCCTAGCGATCTCGACCTAAGGATCTCCATTGGCCCGGTCAACAATTGCTTAAATTTCCTCAACCTGCTAAATGGCATAGAGCTTTGTTCTAGACACCACCTCAAGCAAGGCGACATTCTCGGCTTGCAGTTGAGTTTGTTGGCACCTCGCCTCCAGCGTCACTGTTTAAGCTTGGACCTAACTGCACTTAATGCCCTCATTTTCAGTCTAGAGTGCTTTTAGCTTTTTCAAGAGGTCACTCTTAACCTCGACCTTCTTGCGGGTGAGCCTGAGACCCTAAGCCCCCGTTTGGCATGGGAAAGGGTTAATTAACCTAGGGTATATTAATCTAATAAGTATTTTAACACAGCTAACTTAGAAGTAAGATCCAAAATTGCGTTTGGCTACTAATCCGGGTTAAGTAAGTATTTTGTTTGGTTGTTTAATGGCTTAACCTTGGCTAGAAAAAATTATTGAGATTAAAATAATAAATCTTAAAATAATATCCTATTTTAAAAAAATAGTTAAGATAAAATACCATAAAATTATTATAATTATTACAAAAAATATTACAAATTTAAGTATATATAGACATCACCATTGAGGATAATTGACATTAAAATAAAAAAAATTTAATACAATACTTTATATCCAAAAAAAAAAATTCTAAAATACCAGCAACAAAGAATTACTACAAACATGCCTTACAACTTTTAATACACTGAGACATCACCATAGAGAGTATCAAATATATGAAGATAATTTCAAATACATGAACATTAAGCAGTAACGACATTATTTATCCATAACTGCTCGATGATATTTGTTCTTATGATCTCCCCTCTGCGTTGTTCATCAATCGACACTTGTCCAGATGAGGCATCGACCTCTGTCATCTCATCATGATTTTAAAGATACTGCATATCACTCTCGCGCATATTGAAGAATGTGTCTTGCTTATAATACCTTCCAATATAATTATGTAAAATACAACAAGCAAGTACAATATCTGCTTGCACCTTAAATGGGAATGATTTCATATCAGTTAACACCTTGAACCGTTCCTTGAGAATGCCAAACGTCCTTTCGATCACATTTCTGAGTTGAGCATGCCTGTGGTTGTACAGTTCTTGTGGCTTCTCATATCTACGCTGCACTGAACTTCGATAGTTACTCAAGTGATATCGGCATCTTCGTATTGGTGCCAAAAACTTATCCGTGTTCGCATAGCCTGAGTCGACCAAATACATCTTTCCTATTGAAAATCATACACCATTAAAATATTATATTTTATGCTGAAAAAAAAGATAACACTTACCTGGTGGTACAGAAAATCCGCCCTTTTCCAAAGTCCATTTCAGAACACGCATGTCAGCTGCCGACCCCTCCCAGCCAGTTGCAACATATACAAATTATCGGTCAAAAAAAACTGTCGTCATGACATTTTGTGATATAAAGTCTTTTCTATTTCTATATCGCCTTTGTTTTTGGCGAGAAACTATTGCTGGAATATGAGTCCCATCGATTGCACCCAAAATATCTTTGAAATATGGATAAAAATTAGAGTTGTTCTTAATATGCGGATGACAAAGAACAGTTGGATCAGGTAGTGTAATATACTCGTCTTTCAGTAGTAATATGCCTTGTAAGACATGATTAAAATTTCTACTAACTGTTTCTAACGAGTGTTGAAAGAACTCACAAACAGAACGATAACTATCTGCTTGAGCAACAACTCGTAGAAAAATTGCTAGTTGTTCAGCCGCTGGCATGAACCGAGTGTCATTAAGAATACCACGTCTGACCATGATGTCTCTTAAACCAACAAAAGCCTGTGCTGACATACGAAAGCAATTATATGCTCGAATTTCATGTCCATTAATAATCTCTTGTATATATACTTTCCCGGGATAAGGTCTATCATACATTGTGCGTGGAATTCTCGTGGTAGGCCTGTTTGATTGAGCAAATTCATTTATGGTCTCGATTACTGACATCTCGTCATCTACATTTGTTATTAAATTTGCAACCTCTTCTCCATAAAAATGTCTTAAATCCATCTGCAAAATATGTAATTATTCAAGTGCAAACAACATACTATTAATTAAAAATTATAACAAGGAACAGTTACTACATTCATAAACATTACAAACATATCATTGATCACTATCAAGTAACTCAATGATTATTGTTCTTCTGGCATGACATACATTAACATTAAGTAGCAAAGCAGTTCAAAAGGGAAGAAACTTGCAATGAAGTGAATTAGAATGAAACTAAGGATATGTTGGAGGGAATAAAGATGGGTTTGGACGATCCGTAAATATAGGCAAATCACCAAACTGAGGATGTCGTAAAAGAGTTGCCGCAATCCATGTCTCCAAACGTGACCCTTGAAGCATCATGAAAACTATAATGTTATTCGGTATTGCATTAAATGAGTCAATCAAAGCAATAAAGGTAGTCTCTGATAGATTTTCGAGTGACTCAAGTTTTTTTAATGCATCCTCCATGGTATATGGCATTGCACGATGTATAGCGTGCATTGCCACAGTTGTCCTGTTTCTTAGTTCATCTATTAGCGGTTGAGTATCCTCTTTTGTCAAGCTTTTTCTTCTACGTCTTCGTTGTGTTGAAATATCTGCAGTGCGTTTCCCTGAACTTCCAGACGCAGCTTGAGCAACTACTTCCTGATCTTGAATGAAAACATAGTTTTCTGCAAAACTAGAACCATCGTGCGTAAATCCTGGACTATTATTGTTATCGTCATTATCGACATCTTGTTCCTCTTGTACATTGAATTGCATTTCAGGGGAATTAGTGTCTGAGATATGCACAACATTGGATCTGGCATGGTTACCCAAAGCGTAGGTATTTTTGATAATACTCCCTATGGCTTTGTAATAAGGGAATGGCTTATTCTGTAAAGCTTTATATTCAGGATGTACCTATAAAATTCAAAAAAAAAGTACAATTACAAAAAAAAATGACTAGTGGGGTTATTACATTTAAGTTTACTGACATACCTGGAGGATTTCTTCCCATACATCAAGGGTTGCCTCTGGGATTTGCAATGCAATGTTCCAACCCCATCCGCTACGACTAGCCAATTCGTGATATTTTTTGAATTCCTTTTTAAGTGCTTTCCATTGTTCTTTTAGTTGTTCCTTTGTTTTTGTTTTTCCTGTCTTTAAGACGAACGCAGTAGTAATTTCATTCCATGCTAAGTTAGTTGGATTTCCATCTTCTACATTACCGTTTATGTGCTGGTCCGTGATAAGGTCTAGTAAAACTTCTTTGTGAAGATCAGCAAATTTAGAATCACGTGTTCTACTTGTCAATGGTGGTTGTGTTTTCACTAATTTCTCATCATCCTTTGCTTGTTCATCTGTAATAGTTGGCATATTTGATTGGAATTGTTCCCAATGCGCAATAGGTACCTTTGATGATGACTTAATAGGAAGTTTGCCCTTGACAATACGTCCAATACCAAAGTTTTTCATTGTCCCTAGGAACAATCAAATGTGCCAACTTGTCCTATCAGTGAATTACTATATTGATGTAATGTGACATGAAAAATACATGAAATAATATGAAATTGCATAAGTGAGATCATAAATAATATACTAATGGACAAGCATCTAATAAATGGGCTCAGAAAATAATATGAGTTCAAACTGAAAATGGCAGCAATATAGAAAGATCAAGAGAATTCAAAAGCAAAAGGAAATGACTGTAACAAGTTCTAAAGCAAAAAAATGATCAAGTTCTCTTGATCATTTTTCAAACAATTAAATAAAGCACTGTTCTAATCAAAAGAAAAGATATATAGGCATAAGAATATCAGAGATTCTGAAATTTAACATAGCTCTTTATAAAATGGGCTCAGTATTAACATAATGTAAAGCATGTAGTATAGATGAGCTCAAAAAACTGTTTCTCAATTAGACACAATTACCGTGAACATAACATTTCAGAAATCGTAGTCCTGTAGAGAAAATGTAATATCGGTAAATCTCAGTACATATCATATGGCTCATTATCAAAAGAAGTATTGAAAATCATAGACCTCATTATATGACATAAATCATGGGCCTAATATGACAATATTGAACATAAATTTGTCATAATAAATTTCTAGTATTAAGAGACTAGATTTCGAGAAGATCTTCATTGCCCACATCTTTTAAAGAAAAACTTATTTCAAAAATTTCATCATTGCCCATATCTTAGTTAGAGAATTTTGATTCTCAAATACATCATTGCCCACATCTTATCCAACCAAATGTAAGATTAATAAAAATTAGGTACACAAATCAGATCAGTAGATTGACATCATATAAGTCATAAGATACTTAATAAAAATGATAATATACTTACCGAAAGTCCTCATAATAGAAGTGAACACACTTCAAATTAGGATGAAAAGCATATGAAAGAAGAAGCACACAAATGGACTATATATAGAACCAATGCAGTGCAATTAAACTATGGAAGGTAGCTAATATCATAAATGTAATAATAATGGATGAGCTGTAAGATATTAAAAAAAAAACCTATACAGCTGTATGGATGAAAGTAACATAGAATTGAGAAAACCTCATTATGCAACAACAACAACAACAACAACAACCAAGCCTTAATCCCACTAGGTGGGGTCGGCTACATGAATCCTTTGTTTCCAGAAAACCTCATTATGCACCTAAAAAATAAATGTGCAGCATGGCTAGAAAGATCAATAACCCAGCTGAAAGACTGAAATGTATCACAAACAATAATCCAAACAATTGACATCTTTAGTAGATTCCATAGATCCAAGCTTATGCCCCACACGTAGTAGAGAAAAAAAAATCAAGGTAGCCAACTGAAAGCCGAAATCTTAGCTGTTTCAATGAAAATCACAAATCCTTCGTAGCACACATAATAGGACCTGAAGATGATGTAGTTTTGGTAAGCTTGGGCACCGTTAGACTCAAGTAAATAGCTGATCATAGTCAAAACGAAGCGAAAACTTAGCTCTTTATAAAGTGGGCTCAGTATTAACATAATGTAAAGCATGTAGTATAGATGAGCTCAAAAAACTGTTTCTCAATCAGACACAATTACCGTGAACATAACATTTCAGAAATCGTAGTCCTGTAGAGCAAATGCAGTATCGGTA
The DNA here is from genome assembly GCA_019297695.1 of Apostasia ramifera. NCBI lineage: Eukaryota > Viridiplantae > Streptophyta > Magnoliopsida > Asparagales > Orchidaceae > Apostasia > Apostasia ramifera. The sequence goes on from JAEMOT010002049.1 coordinate 250,055, forward strand.
AATCTCAGTACATATCATATGGCTCATTATCAAAAGAAGTATTGAAAATCATAGACCTCATTATATGACATAAATCATGGGCCTAATATGACAATATTGAACATAAATTTATCATAATAAATTTCTAGTATTAAGAGACTAGATTTCGAGAAGATCTTCATTGCCCACATCTTTTAAAGAAAAACTTATTTCAAAAATTTCATCATTGCCCATATCTTAGTTAGAGAATTTTGATTCTCAAATACATCATTGCCCACATCTTATCCAACCAAATGTAAGATTAATAAAAGTTAGGTACACAAATCAGATCAGTAGATTGACATCATATAACTCATGAGATATTTAATAAAAATGATAATATACTTACCGAAAGTCCTCACAATAGAAGTGAACACACTTCAAATTAGGATGGAAAGCATATGAAAGAAGAATCACACAAATAGACTATATATAGAACCAATGTAATGCAAGTAGACTATGGAAGGTAGCTAATATCATAAATGTAATAATAATGGATGAGCTGTAAGATATAAAAAAAAAACCTATACAGCTGTATGGATGAAAAAAAAAAATTAAAAGGATGAAAGTAACAGGGAATTGAGCAAATCTCATCATGCACCAAAAAAAAAAATGTTCAGCACAGCTAGAGAGATCAATAACCCAGCTAAAAGACAAGTGTAACATGGATTAGATATTAAAAGCTGCTGCACATTTTATGATAATAGCTACCTGCCAACTAATAAGTTATCTTCCAACTAATCTTGTAATTAAGATATTAAAAATTAAGATGATGTCTTAGATATCAAAATAAGTTGAAGACTTTGAAGTTCAGATCTTTGCAAACAAGATTGAGAATATCACAGTAAAAATCGAATATGAATAAGAATAGCTAAAATGGCATGAATAAAATCATAAAAGCCATATTAAAATGTCAAAACTATCTAAAGGATCAGAGGAGAGAGCAGATCTGCTATCACACAAATCAATAGCAGCAGCCATAATAAAAAAAAACTCAAAAATCTAATTTTTTTTATTATCTAAAATACAGAAACTAGAGTTTTGGAGGAATGCTCTAGAATCTAAAGGTTTGCATCTCAGTAGATCAAAAACTGAATATATGGAGTGCACATTTAGTCAAGAAAGAAATACTTATATTGGAGATGTAACAATTGGTGATCAAATTGTTAAGAAGAGTGAGCGCTTTAGATACCTTGGATCAATTATACAAAATGATGGCGAAATAGATAATGACGTTATTAGCAGGATTCAAGCAGGCTGGGTAAAATGGAGAAATGCTTCTGGTGTGTTATGCGATAGAAAAATTCCATCCAAAATTAAGGGTAAATTTTATAAAACTGTAATAAGACCAGCGATGATATATGGTGCTGAATGCTGGCCTGCAAAGAAGAAACATACAAATAAAATAAATATTGCAGAAATGAGAATGTTAAGATGGATGTGTGGATATACACGAAAGGATAGAATGAGAAATGAGTATATCCGAAAGAAAGTTGGTGTTGCACCAATTGAGGATAAATTTAGAGAAAGTCGGCTTCGATGGTTTGGACATCTAAATCGTAGGCCAATTGAAGCTCCAGTTAGAAAAATTGAGTTATTGGATTTTGCCCATGTACAAAGAGGAAGAGGGAGACCAAAGAAGACATGGCAAGAAACTATAAGGAGTGATCTTAATTACTTAAACTTAGATAAGAATTTGGTAACTGATAGAGCGCAATGGAAACAAAGGATTCATGTAGCCGACCCCACCTAGTGGGATTAAGGCTTGGTTGTTGTTGTTGTTATATCTAAAATACAGAAACTAAGATAAAACAGATCTAACCCACCTAGTTCTTCAAAAAAAAAAAAAAGATCTTGAGAACCGGCTAGAGAGGTTGTATTGAAAAGAAACCTCTTCCAGATCTACAAAGAAGTGGAAATCGGCCTGAGCCTGAGGGGTACAGAAAAACAAACCCTTCTCTTGGCTGAGAGAAACTAAACAAAAAAGACAAAAAAAAAAACTATCAAAATATTTCTACAGAAGACATAAAATTTTTTTTGGAGGATACCAAAAGGCAGAAAATTGCAGAAAAGAAATATAGAAGAGAAATATTTTCAAAAATTAAACTAAGAACGCTCAAATCTCAAAGAAAGGTGGAAGCTTCGGTGGAGCTCAAATATCAAAAATATAAGCCAAAATCTCACTTTCATATCATGCAATGAAGCCCTAGAGAGCAAAACGGAGAGTATTGCATCAAAATATTTAAAATACCAGCCAAGATCTCACTTTCACGGCAAACAACGAAGCCCTAGATAGTACCAGAATGAGATAGAGGTAGGCAAGAGGCATAACCGCCATTGGCAGTGACAGGCGTGAAAATCTGGCGCCTCGGAATGGAAGGGCGAAGAGCCGAGCGAGCGCGTTAACCTTGGGGAGAGATGGGGTTAGCGAAGAATAGGGTTAGCAAGGTTAAGAGCTGCGGTCGGGCTAATAAGCCCTGGGAGGCGACGGGGAGCTTAAATAGCGTTTGGGTGGGTTAAGTGGGTTAAGCCGCTTAACCCACTTAACCCACCCATACCAAACGGGGGCTAAGTGGAGAGACTTGACCTCCTTCACCAACTCTGTTAGGCGAACCTTCATACTTGCCACCATCTTTTCTCGGGCATAGGCCTTTTGAGCCTCATTGGCCAGAGCTCTATTGGTGATCTTAGAATTCCCAAGGAAGCTTAGGAGTCTTGGAATTGGCCAATTCTAGACTTCTCCGGAGGCCCTCCACAAACCCCCGAAGTTCCGTCATTCTCTCCAAACCTTCTCTATGAATGCAGCAAGGAGGGACTGTAGTCGTTCTTCCATTGTCATTGCTCCCCGGGCCTACTTAGCTTGGAGTTTACTAATCACCTTCTAGATTAGCTTTTGGACTACGACGGCGAAGGCTGGATCCTCAAGGCCTTATTTGTGCCTGACGGGAGAACCTCATCCACAGGCCTGTTCACCGCCTTCGACGCTGTTGCCCCTAGGGCCAGAGTTGGTTTGGGCATGCCTAAGGATGGTCCATTCGAGAAATTTTTGGGTCAGGGGCGCGCGCCACTTCATCCGTCCGCACGCCAGTAACAGGTTGCCGCATGGCGCGCGACCCGGCTCCACGCACAGGCCGAAACGGAAGAAGCGGCGCTGTTATGGCGAAATTTGAAATGGAAACGGCGAAATAGCGAAACAGCAAAATTTTGAACGACGAAACCGCGCCGTTATGTCAAAATGTGAAACGGCAAAATTTCGCCTTCTTCCTCTTTAATCGCAAAAACCCTAAGTCTATTTTCTCTATCGCAAAAAGCCTATTTTCTCCCGCAGATATCTCAACTTCTCCTGTCGAACGCTGTCAACCCGGGCATCGCCACTTTCGCTAATCTCGCTTCTCACCTTCGCAAGACCTTCGGTGTCCACGCTTCCCTCGTCCTCTCTGGGTAGAGAGAGAGAGCCCATCGTCAACATTGTGCATCTGGATCAGGTTCTTCTTGCTCCTCTTTTCATATTCTCTTATTTTCCAATTTTATAAACATGTTGCAAAGCTTTGTTATTGTTGCTGAACTCTTGTTGTTGAGAGCAGAAAAAATGTATGAAAATATCACGGATAGAATTGACATCTAGAGTTCTTCTATTTCAACTTGTTTTTTGAGTTGTTTTGGAATTTTGTTGCTGAGCTTATGAGAGACTTTACGAAGGAGATCAGAAACTAAGAATTGTTTGGCTTTTGGAAACTTTCCATGGCATTCTTTCGGCTGTAACAAGTTTTTAAATTTTTTCCATGACATTGTTTTGCCGGGAGAAGTTTTATTTTTCATTAATTTGAAAACTATGACAATTATTTTATATTTTATTCTAAAAAATTCCAATATTAATTAACTTTATTTCTTATCTTATACAATTCTTCATACATCAAAAAAATTTATTTCATATCCTATACAATGTTTACATAAGCGATTACTTTAGTTTCCTTCATTCACATTTTTCGAAATTAGCCGTAAATGTTTTCCTCCATCACTCTTTTTGCAGTGACGGCATGTGCTGCTCTTGTGAATACGTTACGTAGCTCAGTGAATACGCTACGTAACTGTATTATAAACTCTTGTAATATATTTGTATAGGTGGAAATATAATAACAAGAATAAGTGTTGGTTAGTGATACTATAATAAATTTGGTTCATGTTTTTCTAAGCTTAACTTATAATGCTCCTGATTTTAGGTCATGTATTTTTCCTATATAAAGTTGCTATGTTTTACGTTTCCCTCCTTTTTTCCCATAAAGATTTCGCATCATGCATGCCTAGGAGCAGTTAATACGCTACGTAACTCAGTGAGTACGCTACGTAGCTCCGTGAATCCGCTACGTAATGTTATTGTGAACTCTTGTAGACCCGAATTACTTTGGTAAAATTAAATCAGTTTATATATATATATATATATTAATATTTCTTTGTTTTTATATGCAGGTACTATGCATCGTGCAAGTAGAAAAGAAAATAAGAAAAGTAGAAGAGGACAGATGTTTTCTTAGTACTATTAGAAAACTATTTGATGAAATTGAGAGCTACATTCCTGAAGACACAAAGAAAATTTTGGATAGAATAGGGATGAAATATTTTTTGAAAATCCCTCCATTCAGTCAGAATCTTCCATTGGTTTCTGAAATTATAAAGAGATGGAACGATGAATCACATACATTCAGGTTTCATCAGCTTGAATTTCCATTTAGCCCCGAAATTATTAGTCAATTGATTGGTCTTCCAAATCGGGGTACTATTGTGACTCTCAATCTGAAACAAAGCTCGAGCATATTGGTACATGAAGTAAAAGATAATTTGAAGTCATATGTCATGTCTGATACACCGAACCCGCATATGCTTGCAGTTCATATTGTTAAATTCATTTTGTCTAACTTATTCTTTCCTACTCGGGGGTATACGGTTTCTCCATGTTTGCTTGAGCTAGCAGAGGACTTGTACTCTATCGGTGGTTACAATTGGTCCCGAGCAATTTTTGATTTCTTGCTTCCCCAATTACCTTTGGTTGCTAAGATACTGCGGACAAAGAAAAAAGAAACTCCACGATCATCTGCTGGTTATGTTGATGGATTCATTCAGCTCGTTATGGTAAATAATTTATGTTTACATATTACTAATTGGCAAATTATATATACTGATTGTATACCTTTTATAGCTGAATAATTTTTCTGCATTTTGTAGTTTCAATTTCTAGAGAGTACTGGAGTTGAAGAGCCATTATATGCCCAAATGACTCCGAAATTGTACAGGTGGTCAGAAAAATTATTTTGGTACAGTGGAGATCTTCCTTCTCTTTTTATTAAAATTAGATCAAGTTACATAGCTCCTGGGAGCACACATCGTGCTACATTGCCACCAACTGTGTCCAAATCTGCCATCACTGTGCAGAATAAGTGTGACTCAAATACGTCGCCGCAGGAGTATAGGATGTCAGTGACTGAAATTGAAAGGTTACAGTCTGAGAATGTAACCTTGAGGGCTGAGATTGAAACGTTGAAAAGGATAGTTCTTGATTTAAGTTTACGTGTTACGGAGCTTGAGTCAATCAGCTCTACAAACTTGAAGGTAGGAAGCATAGAACGAAATGTTAAGCAAAGGAAGAAAAGAAAAAGGAAATCTTTTGGCTCCTCTTATCTTCTACTACCCAGGCACATGAAAAAATTTGTTAAGGCAACTGCACGTTCTGGTAAGTTAAATAAGACAGAGCTACATGCAGTTGAAGTAGAACATGTGGAGGATGTATTCAATGAATTGAATAAGGAGTCAGCTAAAGATATAGAGGCTGTTCTGAAAGGAATAACAGAAGAGGCACAAGTACAAAAGGAAGTTGAAACAAAAAATATTAAAGTATATACTAGAGAAAAAGTGAACGATGACGAAGTATCAAAAAAGGTGGATGTAGAAGACATAGTGCTGGTACACGACTCTGATACTTCTAAAAATACTGAGAGTTCACATCCAAATCTCAATTATCCAGGAAAGCTAAAGATTGGAGGTAACAAAGCTGCTTTTATAGACGAAGCACTGCTGCATATGAAAAATAGGTGAGTATTGTTAAGTAATTTCTGTAGAGTAATATATTTGTTAATATATTCTCAATGACAGGAGCTCCGTCATCTTAAGCCAAGGACTTGTAATGGTGAATCGACAAGAAATTGAAGAGCTATTACATACAGCTTGGATTACAGATTCTATTCTAGATGCCTTTGGATTATTAATGCAGAAAAGGCAAACTTTTGATTCAAAAAATTGGAGGCATTTCATCTTTTTATCTTCTAATTTTCTGGTAATTTCTTGGTAACTACGTCCTTTGCATTATTATTAATATGAGCTGTGATCAACAAATAATTGAAGAATTTAATTTATTATAGTATCAATATTCAATGAAGAGCTGGAAGTCCAAAAGCTTGTTTTACTTGAAGGATATTACTGAAGCTAGTATTGCTGCTGCTGACTTTCTAATAGCTCCAATCCATAATAAGTCACACTGGACTTTATTAGTTTGTGAACTTAATTAACTTTGATCAACTGCTTGTTTGCTCATCATTTTTTTCTGCTTGTTTTTTTCAGTTTATTTATATTATTTTTCCTTATGTAACCCAATGGAAATGCTACGTAGCCAAGTGGAAATGCTACGTAGCCCAGTGAAAATGCTACGTAGCCCAGTGGAAATGCTACGTAGCCCAGTGAAAATGCTACGTAGTCCAGTGAAAATGGTACGTAGCCCAGTGGAAATGGTACGTAGCCCAGTGGAAATGCTACGTAGCCCAGTGAAAATGCTACGTAGCTCACTGAATATGCTACGTAGCCCAGTGGAAATGCTACGTAGCTCACTGAATATGCTACGTAGGTAAGTGAAAATGCTACGTAGCCCAGTGAAAATGCTACGTAGCCCAATGAAAATACTACGTAGCCCAGTGGAAATGCTACGTAGCCCAGTGGAAATGCTACGTAGCCCAGTGGAAATGCTACGTAGCCCAGTGGAAATGGTACGTAGCCCAGTGGAAATGCTACGTAGCTCACTGAATATGCTACGTAGCCCAGTGGAAATGCTACGTAGCTCACTGAATATGTTACGTAGCCCAGTAGAAATGTTACGTAGCTCACTGAATATGCTACGTAGGTAAGTGAAAATGCTACGTAGCCCAGTGGAAATGCTACGTAGCCCAGTGGAAATGCTACATAGCCCAGTGGAAATGCTACGTAGCCCAGTGGAAATGCTACGTAACTCACTAAATATGCTACGTAGCCCAGTGGAAATGCTACGTAGCCCAGTGAAAATGCTACGTAACTCACTGAATATGCTACGTAGGTAAGTGAAAATGCTACGTAGCCCAGTGGAAGTGCTACGTAGCCCAGTGAAAATGCTACGTAGCCCAGTGGAAATGCTACGTAACTCACTAAATATTCTACGTAGCCTAGTTGAAATGCTACGTAGCCCAGTGAAAATGCTACGTAGCCCAGTGAAAATGCTACGTAGCCCACTGGAAATGCTACGTAGCCCAGTAGAAATGCTACGTAGCATTTTCAGTGAAAATACTATGTAGCCTAGTGAAAATGGTACGTAGCTAAGTGAAAATGCTACGTAGCCCAGTGAAAAAGCTACATACCCTAATGAAAATGCTACGTAGCCGAGTGAAAATGCTACGTAGCTAAGTGAAAATGCTACGTAGCCCAGTGGAAATGCTACGTAGCCCAGTGGAAATGCTACGTAGCCCAGTGGAAATGCTACGTAGCCCAGTGGAAATGCTACGTAGCAAAGTGAAAATGGTACGTAGCTAAGTGAAAATGCTACATAGCCGAGTGAAAATGCTACGTAGCCGAGTGAAAATGCTACGTACCCCAGTGAAAATGCTACGTACCCCAGTGAAAATGCTACGTAGCCCAGTAAAAATGCTACGTATCTAAGTGGAAATGCTACGTATCTAAGTGGAAATGCTATGTACCCCAATGAAAATGCTACGTACCCCAGTGAAAATGCTACGTAGCCCAGTGAAAATGCTACGTAGCCCAGTGAAAATGCTACGTAGCCCAGTGAAAATGCTACGTAGCCCAGTGAAAATGCTACGTAGCCTAATGAAAATGCTACGTAGTGATGCAGCGCCAGATCACCAGCACCGATGACTTCGTTATAATCTACGACCTCGAGCGTAGATTATAACAATTTATTACCTTGTACATAGTTATCTTTATTTCTGCATTTTATTCGAGTTGTTTGAGTCAAACATTATGTTTATTTCGGTGGGAATGCCCACTTTGATGTCATGTATATATTATGGTCGGTCTGAGTCTTATGTGTGAGTCGGATCAAATTGGGTTCAAGAATAGTTCATTTTGAACCAATTTGATTCAAAAGTTAGGCAAAGCTGGGGACTTGTTTATGATGCAGCTGAAGTTGGAGGACTTGGTTGTAATTTGCCTTCAAAAAATCAGATCAAGCCCTAAAAAGGGTCGGTTCCTTTTTCTTACTGCCGATCGCTCGCTCGGGCGCTCTGCGCTCCGGTTCGCCGCGACGCGCCGCGACGCACCATCTTCGCCGAGCCCGGAGGCGGCCGGTCGGCTTCAGATTTTGGTCGCGCCAGCTTCGCCGAGCCAGAGCGTGGCCGCGCCTACCTCGCCGAGCCCGATGTTGCCTGTACTTCGCTCGGGAGCCCCTGTTCCGCTCAGTCAGCCACGTCCAACGGATTTCGCGAGCTTCTCGGCACGCCGAGCACAATATCGCGGCATCTACGCGTTGGCCAGCAACTTCCGCTTCTTCTTCTCCTTCTATAAAATAGGGACTCGGAAAGGATGATGCTTGAGTTGAATGAAATTCTACTGAGTTCGAGTGGAGAGCTTGCTCCTTTCGCTGTGAATCTGCGCAGGTGGCGTCGATTCGGACCGGGAACGCAGAGGGGCTGCAGGTTTCCCTGGTTTTTTGATCTTCGAGCGAATCTGCGCAGGTGGCGTCGATTCGGACCGGGAACGCAGAGGGACTGCAGGTTTCCCTGGTTTTTCTGTTCTGTTTTGCTTTGAATCTTGGTTCCGGGAACGCAGAGGGGCTGCAGGTTTCCCATGCTTAAGGTTCTTATTAAAAGGATTTATTTCTCTTAATCTTGCATTATCCCCTTCTCACTGATTTCTGTTCTGTGATATCAGAAGTATTAATATTAATTCCTATTGCTTGGTTTGTGTTCAATTTCTCCATAGTTGCCATTTTATTCCAGTTCACTATTCCTGCCTTTTATGACTTAAGCTTGGGCTGAATTATGAATGAGATTGATTATCATTTTGCTTNNAGAGATTGTCATGGCATATAAATCTAGATATTCATATAGGACTAGTTATCTCTCTAGAGGACAAACTGATGAACGATATCGGTCTCATTCATCCGTTCGTGATTATGATAGGAGGTTACAGCAACATAGATTAAGAGAGAGACCTGAAATATCTGAATCGCCACGATATTCTCATTATTGCACTCCAGTTTCATATCATTATGGGCCTGATTACTATAATATGTACGATCCCTATATTGATTATAGCGACTATAATTCCTACGAGAAATATCGGCCTTATAGTGAGTATGACTCCTATTATGCACTAAGAGCTTACGATAACAAGACTCCACTTAGAAGAAAAGAGGACTTTGATCATACCCCCAGTGTCCAAGTATGCAATATCTCTTCTTATGAATGTAGAGAATTGACTGAAAAAGTGCTTATTGATTCTCAAAAGTGTGAGACTCTCCTTAAAATATGTAGACAAATTGAAGAGTTGACTGACCGACTCGTTAGGATGATGCTGTTGGGATGATTTCTACCTGATTTCGAGTGGAGAGTTTACTCCTTTCCCTGTGAATCTGCGCAGGTG
>JAEMOT010002050.1:1539-26992 GCA_019297695.1 Apostasia ramifera
TATATATATAATGTATATATTATGTATGCTTATTAGTGAGCGTTTATCAAAATTAAAGCTTCTGAAGGGATATTTATAAATATGTACAATATTATTAGTTATAATGGCTATGATCTTATATATTAATATAGTGAATTAAATGGATAATTATAAGAGTATTTGATTTATTTTGCTGTGATTATTATGAAGTAATGATTAAATTTATTTTACCCAGAGGTGATTATAATTCAGATGAATGCCAATAACAATAAATAGGTGAAAATTGGCAAATTCTAATTGTGATGATGATATTTGTTTATTTTTAAATGAAATGATAGTTGTGAAATTATACATACAATTAAAGTATTAGGAATCTCATGATAGTCACTCCTGCCTGCTCGAGCTATGATTTGACTGTCAATGACCTTGAGGTGACATTGACTTTGAATTGATAAATTCCACGAGGTGATAAAAATCCATGAGGTGAAAATGCCACGAGGTGATAAAGGCAGTGGAAGTGATATTATGGGTATTCCAGGATCCTTAAAGTAATGATATGTGATAATTAAAAAATGTGCATTGTTTATTTATTTCTGTATTTTGATACATGTTCGTAAATTTTATAATATCTGATTGTATCGCTGTGATGTAACTGATTATACGCATATGATGTTTATATAAAATTGTGGTCGCATACCTGATTGATTTATTTTATTTTAACTGGTGGGCGGAGTTCGCCTTCTCAGTCCATATTGTTTGGGACTGACGCCATTTTATGGCAGGTACTGCAGGACAAAGTGATGCACATGAGAATAGAGTTCGTGATGGAGAGACACCATAGAATGAGCTATGATTTTATCTTTTACTTAATTTGCTTTGAAATCATGAACATTTGAATGGTGTAGCTAATATGGTAAAATTTTATTATTACTTTCGATGTTAACCTAAATGATAGTATCTCTACTTATGGTAGAAACCCATGGTGTTTGGTTTTAAATATTTAATATCAAATTTTCTTTTATTCCTAGCTAATTTTGGTTGTTCTCTTTATCACAACGTCATAATCCTGATTTATTGTGGTCTAGTTCGTGTATATGTATTAATCACAGGAGACTATGATAAATCGGGGTGTGACATCAACTCAACTCAAAATGATACTTGAATATATGCTCAAGCTCGAGTTATAGCTGAAAGCTTTGGCATTCAGACAATTATTGAGCATCTGTATTCTCATACTTGCGACTATAAAAATAACTCGAAGCTCAAAGCTCACTTAAAATTCGCTAAAAATTTGATCGAAACTCGAGCTTGACTTTGATATATTTTTTTTTGAATAGATGATAAAGAAAAACTATCAGTTCAACTAAAAAAGCTAGATTGTCACTCAATTTTTAATTAATATTAGCTCAATTTTTTTAAAAACATAAATAATACAAGTGATTATTTTCATAAATTTAATTGTAATTTTGAGGTTCCATTAAAATTCAAATTAAATTGATCACGAGCTAGAACGTAAATCCAACACATCCTGCTGACGTCGCATCAGTAATTTTTGAATTCCTGCAATCAAATAAATAAATATATCCCGATTTGATCTGAGTTGCACTAATTAATGATGACTAATTTCAATTTTTTTTTTTTAAAAAAAATGATTATTGCAATTTTCCCATCAAAGTTTCGGCACGGTCTTCGCACGAGGAAACGGTCAAGCCGGCATCGGTTCATTGGACCCCGCCTGGTCTCACGTGCACCAAAAAAAAAAAAAATAACAATTAGATTCCTCCACCTTAATCTTATTACAACTAAGTCTCTATATTTTTTAAATTAATGAAATTAGTCCTATAATTTGAATTAATTTAGAATAATTACCTACATGCCACACCATTTTACTTTATTTATGCGTTACTCATCCATTCTTAGTTAATTGCGCTATGCATACATAAAATATTATAAAATCTTACTTACACACACATAAGTTAAAACTCAATCAAAATCTATTTGAAAAAAAAAATTCGTTAATAAATCATTAAAATTATATTTTTATCTTTAATAATTTTTTTTTTCTTCCTCGATGTCACACTAAAACGCTGATCTGTCCTAAAATTAATTCACGTTGCAGATGTCTCATTTCCTTACCACAACCTAAATATCAAAATTTTAAGATTTTCACTCAAAATATATTTAAATATTCTTAAAATAATATGATGAACGGTTCAGATTTTTTGTAACTATAGTTAGGTTATTGAAAAATTATAATTGCTCATTATAATAAAAATAAGTGAAAATGTGTGTATGTAAAATTTTATAATATTTTGAGTGTGCATAGCATAATTAACTAAGAATGAATGGCTAACATATAAATAAAGAGAAATGATGTGACATGTAAGTAATTATCCTAATTAATTTATAAATAGATCCTTCAATTTGAATATTATTTAAATCTAGAGTATTTATTAAGCCTTCAAATTAATTTTAATCCGTTAATTAAAAAAATATTTTTTACTGATTTTTTTTTAATGTCAAATAAAATATTTACATATTATCTCATATTAAAAAAATCTACTTGATTAATTATCTCATATTATCTTATAAATCAAACTTTAAAAAAAGTTGTGCGCCAAGCTCGATAATGGTCATGCCAAGGAGAAATTTTTGCGTGCACCGGTGCACGGTGTATAAGCCCAATTAGCACACAATACATCAGCACGTATGACCACTTTTATTCATGTGTCGTTTGTTAATTAGGTTTGTGCACTATGTATCGATGCACGCAAAAATTTTCGAAGCGAGAAATCTAGTGGGGATCAAAAGCTGCTCTCAACGCTTTCTCACTTCCGCAGGCTTATTGAAGGTTATTTTAGTCAATTTATTCCCTCACACTTACAATGGGAAATGCTTCTTTGGAGGCCCCACAGTAGATCGTAAAAACTTAATTTTGATTTTATTTTCTTATTTTTTGTGATAGAATTAGAAGCGACAGAATCAGTTTCAATTTCAGCAGTTTTAAAATACCAAGTTCATCTTAAACTTTTGAGTTTTAGATTTTTTTTTTTTTTTAATCTGAACAATTTCAGTGGTTGAATTTCTGTGAAAATGAAGCTAAGGGGGCGTTTAGTTCAGTATTATCTCAATATTATGTTATATTATTTTTAGAAAATAATTATTTGATTTAATGATGTCTTTAAATAATATTATAATTAATTAAAAAATATCATTATACGCTGACATCTTAGATATCACTCCAAATCGGGCGATATCTCAAAATAATACCGTCAATTTATTATTATAATATCAATAATTTCCAACTAAACAAAAATAATTTGAATAGCATTAATATTTTTCAATATCATAACATTGAACCAAACAAATGTTCATTGATGAATAACAATAACATTTAGATAATATGACATCTAAATAACATTGATATTGAGATAATACTGAACAAAACGCCCCCCTAAAGCTTTTGAATTTGAACCAAAAATATCAAAACTAAAAATTAAAATACTTCTTGTTGGATAGATGTCAATCAAAATTAATAGAATTTTTTTTTTTTTTTTGGGCTCAAGTGAGTGTTGCTTCCCTCAAGATCTTGCTTAGTTTTTCCCACCACAGGAGTTTTGTTTGCTCTTAATAAATAATAATAATATAACGGCTACGCCGAATTTCACAAAACATCTTTTTTTTTTTTTAGATGATAACAGCTAGAACTGATCATAAGCCAATTAAAAGGAAGAAAATAAAAAATAATCAAATATAAACCATTTTCTAATTTTCTTACTTGATTTTCCTTTGAAATGACTCTCCAAAATGACATTTCCCTTATTTCAAAAAAAAAAAATGATGCCCCTTTTCATGTGTTAATATGATTTTCTTCGAGAACTAAATGGGTGAAGGATATGAAGAAGAGAGAAACATATCAATCCTGTCAAATGAAACTCGATGACGAAGAACCAGTTGATAGATGAGTTGAAGAAAGCTTGTAAAAAGCAAGTCTCGAAAAATGGGATCCTGTTTGGGTAGAATATTTCGAATAAGGTTTAACAAAACAAAAAGAATAGGAAGTACAGCTTTATAGACTTTAAGGCCTCGTTTGGTTCGACCTTTTTTTTTAGACATGAAAAAAAAAATTAATTTTTTAAGTTTAATGGAAGAGAAATTTATTTTACTATTAAAAAATATGTAAAATGTGAAATACTTTCAATTCTAATATTCGTATTTGTATTAGATGTGAAATAAAGTTGATTTTTATAGTTGAAATTTGTGTTGGGCAAAAAACTCCCCTCGAACCAAACGAGGCCTAAGAGAGAGAAAGAAGTGATGATATTTATTGAGTTTACCATAGGAAGAGAGGATGCTGGAGGAGCGTGACTGTTTGACACGGGAAGGTGAACTATTAAGGAGCTGAATAGTGCAAGGCTGTTGGAGTCGAATAGCTGGTCAGGAGCTGAACTAGAAGAACAGGGTTGTATTCGTTCAGAGGGTTTGAGAGCAAAACCCCTCTTCTACTATAAATATAAGTATTTATAATAGAGATGGAGTAGGTGAGACAGTTAAATTAGGTAAACCTCATTAATCCGAGAGGAGCTCTGTAACATAGGTGGCTATACAGCCGACCCATGGTTGAAATCAACCCACCTTAATGACAACCATTTCTCCCCAGCTCATGACCTAAATGTTGTACCGTATGGGCATGATTTGTAAAGCCATGGGACTTAATTCGAAACACTTGTTCAAGCACACTATTCAGTTGAGGCTGTTCGACTAACCACGCAACATTCAGCTCCAATGATCTAATTCGTTTGGATCTTTTCACTATTCGAGAACTCAATTCGAGGGCCAGTTAATAAATGAGGCGTGATATCATTCACGTGCCAGGTTGTGTTGACATCACGCAATTTGTAATGCTTCTTTGTAAGCAATCTCAAAGGTTTTACAATCCACAGTATTTCTATTCAAATTGTACGGAATCTGTTAACGCGTATACTCTCCTATGCTCTTGGTGATACCGAAAAATTGTTAATAAAAAATTTTAGTTCTTCAACATGCAACACTAATGCACTCGAGTCGATTACTTATTCAAATCCTCTCACCCCACAACCACCACCTTCTCCACCTATGCAGTTATTACTGGTGAAAACTCCTTTTAGTTTCGATTTCCAGTTATCTTAATTCAAGTCCCATCTATATTTTTTACCTTATTCAATTCCGAGTCAAAGTTAAACTTTAATTATGCCATAAACACATCGAGATAGCAAGTTAAACATAATTCTAACCAAGTTCAGGTACTAACAGACGACAGAATATCTGAAGTCGATTTCAAGTCATAAAATTTTGACTCGTTCGTTAAACAATCAATAAAAGTTGAAGTAATTTGGCTACAACGAATGCAATTGTTTGCATAAAATAGTTCATCACGAATAGCAGTTTTGAATTTGAGTTTAACCACTAAATTTGATTCAACAAATTGAATATGCTGGTAAATTGCATCCAAGTTCCTAAGGTCAAAAGAATATTATAAATTAATCTCAATTTTTTAAAAACTTTAATTTAAATTCATGAGATTATAAAAATGCTGCAATTCATTTTCACTAACATTTTTCAATAAAAAAAACATAAATTTGATTATTTTTTAACAAGCATGAACTATTTATACGTTTTAAAAGATCATTATACTCTTTTATTTTCACCTTCTGTAAAAATTTAATAATACTCTGATATTTAGAAGTTCTATGGAAGGATTTCCATCAGAACACAGAAGCAATCAGTAGAAGCTCTGAGAAGGATGAGATATTAATTGAGCCTGGAACCATGACACTGAGCAGTAAAAGGGGTGATCTCTCACTAAATATGTAGAGTGGTTGCACAGGAAAAAGAAATTCATTCATCCAAAGAAAAGCACTCATCACTAAATATAAATGATGGAGGCAAAGTAAAAAAATGTTTGAACTGATCTTTATCTAATTCGAATACTGCTCGTAACGTTCTCCTTGAAGTCGAACAAAATATCATATAACTTCAGTTTGCTATAAAAGATAATAAAATGCGAAGAGATGAAGAGTTGTGAGGACATATGTATATGGCCTCCAACCGAACAGGACTGAGTGTCACAATTATCTTTGTGAGCAAACCATTTCTAATAATAGGACAACCAACCTTAGTATACTTAAGTTTTTTATGAAACATAAGATCGTGTAGATGATAGCCTAATTGTCACAATATTATTAACTTGAAAACCAAAATCTCGACATAACTATTGTTCGTATCATCTTTGAACCTTTGAACTAGACTGGACCTTCCGATTCTCAGTTCAATGACTAATTAATATAGGTCGGCCATTAGGGTCGAGTGATTGATACTGACGCCCTAATTTGCGTCCTGCTCTCTCCCGTTGTTTCAAGCTTCGTCATCTCGCAGACTCAAAGTTGCGGGCTACATCACCATCAGTGGCTCAGCGAAAATGAGGTAATGGCGTAAAGCTATAGTGCGCAATTTCCTCATACTTTTTGCCATCTTGCAACCATAGAACCCCTCATCTTCTCCGTTATCTCGCACGCCTTAAAGCCACATAGACCCGCAGCTATATCCCACGATTTGCTCCCATCTTTGTTTTCGACAGAGTTCCCTCATTCTCAATTCTTATACTGTGACGACCAATGGCCTAAGAGGGAGAGGATTGGTCATCGGCTGATGTTCGAAGAGAAGGGAATCATTAGAGTAAAGTGCAGCTCCCGGTAAGCTTTTAGGCTAAATAATGAGTGGTGAGAGGAGTATAGAAATAAATCATACCACATCGGAAGGGAAGAGAGTTATTGAACTATATAAATAACATAATTTTAAATGGTAAGAGACATTTTTTGGGATAAAATTGTGAGGCTGATAATAGAAAACTCCGTAGTTAAGCGTGCATGAGCTAGAGTACTACTAAAATGAGTGATCTCCTACAAAGTACTCAAATAACGCAATTCCCTATAGCCAAAGTGGATAATACCTTTATATTTAGTTCATGGGATGTTATGATAAGGTATTAGGCTGATCCCTCGTAATAGTATAATGTGATTCAAGGATAAATCAAGTAAAAGCTGGTAGGCCTATGGCGGTCAGTGGTGGAAAAGAGCGAGGATTGATTGTCGGGTGATGTTCTAAGAGAAAGAAATCGCTGGAGCAAAGTACAACCATTAGCAGGCCTATAGGCCTATTAAAGATGAGATAGCTGTGCAACTTGATTTAGTTTGGCCTAGTTTCATGCAAAATTGAACCTAAATCGACTAAATTTAGTTCCATAATTTTAAGAATTGGCCAAACTAATTTGGGTCATATTCAAGGCTTCATCATATGCCTTCAAGAAACTAATTAACAATTATTGAACTCTCATTTCTCAATGATCAATTGTTCACTCCCTTAATGTTGTTCCCGATGAAGCATGGAAACTTCCAAAAATCAAGTCATATTCGTGTTGAACACACGGACATGTTGCGATACGCGAGAATACACGGCGACACTGTATTGAATATGCCACATGGTGTGTCCTAATAAAATAAAATTAAAAAAATAAAAAACACTTTGGGACACCTTAGAATACTTCTGAGATACTTCTAAAGCACCTCAGAGATGCACGACACTTTTAAAGCACAAGACACTTCTGAAACACATATAGAATAAAATTAGATACATTTAGTATTGATGTTAAATTTATTTATTAATATACATATATCTCCTCTTTATTCGTTTTATTAATATTTAAATTTTTATTACAATAAAAACTTTATTTAATAAAACTAAAAACTTATTTCTTCTTATTATTAAAATTTTACCTAACATAAGTCAAATTTCTAAGATAATCAACTTTCTTCCTACTTTGCTGCCCTTAAGCCTTACAAAAATGAACCAATCGCAAAAAGTTTGAAACTCTACCTCCACTTTTATCCTTCTCTTATTCTCAATATCAAGAGCTCTTACTTCCTCTTATTATTGTGATTGTCCTGACAAGCAAAATTGCATTTTCTCTTATTTAAAATAAAATCTAAATTTACATCTCAAATCTCTTCAATACCGACGATGTCTATTCTCAAGTTCTCATATTAATCCCATGAAACTTTCAGTGCTACTCAAAAGTTATACTTAAAAATTTAAGTTTGTACTTTATTTTATATATTTTTTTAAGCATGAATTGCTAATTTTATTTGGCATGTCATGCCGTGTCCGTGTTATATGTTTTAGAAAATCGTTGCCACCGTGTTATGTCAAGTCCCCAAGTCCCCATATCATGTTCGTGCTTCAAAGGTTATTCTAGAACACAATATTCAAATAAATTCATATGAATTTATTAAAAAATTATATCATATAATAGGCTAATAATAACAAGCAGAATAGAATGAGAGAACCGAGCTATTTTTTTATTAACATGCAAAACAGAACGAGGGTTAGCAGGAATCGAACTTGAGACCTCCGGCTATAATACCATATGTAACAACTCCATCAATTATAGATATTGTACACTTTGGCTAAATAAGCCTCACAATTTTAAAACACATTTTCGAGGCTTTAGACATGTTAACGTATATACCCAATATCTCTCTTATGCTTTGCCAATGTGAGATTTTCTTGAAGTACAGGCACCTAACTTTAGGACTAAGCATTCTCACTCAGATTTCCCCACTTTCATCCAATGAAAGGTCTCCCACTAAATGCAAATCGTAAGAATGAGATACAATAGAGACAATACAAAATACTTCAGCTAGGCCAACACAGTTAGAATGCTACTCGTAAGGGATTAATAAGAAATAACACATTTTGGCACCTTCTCTCTCTCTCTCTCTCTCTCTACAGGTATGATTTTCACTCTTCATATTTAAGCTAGGTTAACAGGGAAGGGAAAAGTTAAAGATTCTGGCAACTTCTCTCTCTCACTCTACTGGTGCGATTTGCACTCTCGAATAATCTCTAATCTATGCTTATCATGCCATCTCATGTCTAAAATCCATCTTTAGACCTGCAACCAGTATAATTGTTTCAATTAAAAGAAGCATAAGTGTACCTAATGTCAGATTATTGCTAGGCAATGCTTTTTCCTTCACAGACATCGCAGATAGTATAGCCCAGGCCTTCGCAGTACGGGCATTTGGCTCCTTCATCGATCCATTCCAGAAACTGTATAAGTGCATATTATTTCAGTTTATGATTATCCAGTATACAGTAGCCACCTATGAAAACCAAAGAATATATATATAATTTTTCACCATACACCATATTTAATGTGACCCACCCCGATAAGAAAGATACGATTGTACAAGCGTGAAATGCACATTCAAAAATCAATTATTTTAAGGGGGATTTACGTGTTTCACGCACAAAGTTGCCCTGTTACTTGTAAAACTTCCAAATATGAATATTTACATCTGTTATTCCAAATTTATTGATGTTTTAACCATACATCTCCAAATCCTTTTAAACTCCACAAACTAATTGGGGGCCTGTTTCATAGTGTTTCGAGAAAATTGGGCAACACGACATAATTGGCGAAGACATAAATGACGCACATGTTATTCCTCATACCGTTGAGGACAGAAAAAATTTTAAACTACCAGAAAAAGGAATTAAAATGCATAATCCTCTAAGATTTCAGTGAACAGTGTACACAGATCCACTTCAGATATTTTTGTCAACCAGTCTCAACCAATTTGAGTATTACACTTCTACAAAGAGGCTTTGCAGTTGTGCAATTGCTTAATAGTATAAAAAAATCCTTGATATTTTGTTGCTGACCATTTTCAGTCTATAGTTATCATTGATTCATGTAGTGACTCAGGATTATTCCAAACCACCAAATTTTTAACTAAACGAGTTGAAGCAAAACTTTTGAACAAGTTGGGTACAGAATTCTTATAGAAAACTCACAGGGAAGCAGAAAGAAAAAGTACTACATTTTTTACCTGTGGCTCTATGTTTGGTTCGCCGGTGCCATCACACTCTGCAAGAGGCGTAGAGAAGCCATGACATCCAGATTAACAAAATATGGCATCAACTAAAACAGTAACCAGAGATAAAACTAAAATGAAAGACATATTACATGGATTACAATGAGCAGAAATTTTATAAGGGGTTTTAGAGATTAATGATGACCTCAAATTGAGCTGATTACTATTCAGACAGATTTATGGTTGTAAACACTTGAACCCTTTATTGAATGTTAGTTAAAGTCAGAGTTAACTGGATTTAGATCAATTCCAATTGACACAAATAGTTTTCACATATTAATTTTAAATGGTAATGTAATAGATAAAACTATTGCATGATATCTACCCAAATCTTTCTATTTACATATGCAACAACATTAAGTACCACAATAAATATTCTAAAACAAACATTGTGCTTAATTTATCAAGTTTCATACATGTTGAAAAATAAAGTACACGTATAATTGCCAAAATAAAAAAACTACAATTGAGCAAACACCAGCATGGAAAAAGATGAAGAATCAACATTAGCAAAATCAAATAAAATAGGAAACTATGTATTTTTTAGCATCTTTGGCTTAAAGTTAACTAAGGTACTATGGAGTATTACTCGAAAATTGTTTGTAAAATTATATCCATCGAAGATTTTGGAGTATAAAATATGAGATTCTCTTATTTGCATCATGTTAACTATTTATCTAGGATAAAATACTTATCTTTAAAAGAAACAGATTGGGTCAAATTTCAGTTTCGATATTCCTAAAGATTGAGTAGTACCTGTGCACATTAATCTCCCTTCCCCGCGACAAGTGAGACATTGAGTGGAAGATGCAGCCTTATTAACTTTAAGAGGTCTATCTCTTCTTCCCAATCTAGAAGGGTCTTCCCACCGATTTTCTCCAAGAAGAAACACACGGTGTTGAGATACCTCTATTTCTGATTCAAGGGCTTCTTTTATCACTGTTTCCTGTATGCCTACGAATTTATCCCCTGAAGCAAACCCATTGCTATCATCCTTCAAGCGAAAAGGAACTCTTGGTTATAAATGAAGATTTCATACTAGCGGGAAATAAAAGTTGCTGACCATGAAAATAACTAGTGTCAAAGTTGTAAAAAACAGATGACAGGAAATGAAAATAAAGCAAGTTTTGATGCACTTGTCATCAATTTCTAGTTAGATTGACTCAATGCAGGACAACATTCGGTACATTTATTTTCAAATCCCACTTTCCCCAAACATCACACTGGCTAGAAGTGATTGACCCATTGTATGGTATATTGATGCAAAAAATAGGAAACCTAATGTGGCATTTGAATCGCTCAAACATCAAGATCGGAGATCACATGAAATATCAAGATTAGAGAGGGGCACATGCTTTTCCATAATTCAGGGAAAAACAATCATTGCAAACTTGAGAAAAAAATCCATTATAATATTTGGGATTTTCTAGAGGGATTACATGAAGGACAATACATAAAATACGAGAAGCAATCTCTAAAAGATTAGCCTCTCTATTGCTTAGAGGTAGATAGAAATGAAGAAGAGAAGAGCCTTCGATCTTCTTTGCATGAAGAATGTGAAGAAAATGTCAAACCTTATTTCCTAGGCCTCCTCCAAGATTTTATACTAGGGACATTTACCTATATATCATCTAAACTTGGAATGATACCTACATGTCATACTCTTCATAAAGTTTAAACTATGGAGAGGTGTATATTCAAAAGAATGTGTAATATTCAAAATTTTTAGTGGCATACATGTAAATGACCTTTTATAGTACACCTTTCGGGACTCTTTAGTTGTAATCACATTCCTTTTTTTTCTCTTCATTTTAGGGGACATGGTCAAAAATCTTTTGTATTCTAGTCCTCTTTGTAATTACTTCCTTAATAATATACAAGCTACGGATTGCAAGCTAAGGAGACTTGGACCCGCCACATGTATGATTAGAATGAAGGTCTCAATTTTACATCAACATAAGCCCTCGATTGTCTAGGGGATGTCATTTATGTCGTCTTGATCAATCGAAATATCAACCTGAAGGGACTTCAAATGTATATCCAACAAAATCATTTAGCAAAAAGATCAATAGAATGGGGTATCTCATGATATTTTGCTAAAGTACTAATGTAGGACGAGAACATGCGAATGATAATTAAATTTATAATCCGCAAAATTAACTAAAAAATTATTTTAATTAAACAAAATAATATTTTTTAAATAAATTATATAATAAATAAGGTTTATAAATTGAGAGTGAACTCACCTTTCGGTATCCACCTTTACAACCTCC
Source organism: Apostasia ramifera (assembly GCA_019297695.1). Taxonomy (NCBI): domain Eukaryota; kingdom Viridiplantae; phylum Streptophyta; class Magnoliopsida; order Asparagales; family Orchidaceae; genus Apostasia; species Apostasia ramifera. The sequence continues at coordinate 13,766 of JAEMOT010002050.1, forward strand.
CACAAAAAAGAGTAAATTGAGTAAATTCTCGATGATAAAATTATCTCAACTAAAAATAAAAGATATCAGAAGTATTTAGTTAGGAGGAAAGGTTTACCAGTATCAGAGGACTCCTAGATCACAGCAGATGAGCTATATTGACTTGATCTTGACTTGCTAGAGAGTTATAGTGGTAGAATTGATTCATACACGATGAGGTCAAGTTCTTTGCACCTAGGGAGAGCTAGTAGGAACACAAAACCATAAGATTGTCGATTTATCTCAAGCAGACTTTATACTTGATATCCGAGATCTCATCTAATGGCGTTGACCTAGATGGACAATTCTAATTAGATTTAGTAGAAGGCATGATTGGTGGCAAATTAGCATGGCTAAAAATTCTCATTCAACTTAGTTTAAATGAGGATCTTCCAAATTTTAGATTGATTTTATTTATCTTATTCTTTTATAGATAGTGGTATTTAAAATATTGTATTTGCTTTTATTTCTACATTTATTTTTAAATTTAAAATTTAAATGTAATGAAGCTTATATAAAGGCAAGAACCAAGGTTTTAAAGCTCGGTTTCGGTCACAAGATGAAAGTATCAGTTTTAATAATTTTGGTAGCTTCGGAATCGACAGTTTTAATTTTTCTATAAATTATTTAAATTTAAATTAAATTTATTAATGATAATTATTGAATATTATTTTTTGGAAAAAATGAGTTTCGACTATTTCAACAGAATTTTGGGAGTTACGATCGAAACTTAGCCGAAACTGCCAAAACTATTGAATTTCTGCCGAAAGCTTTTTCGAATTGATTTCAACCGAAACTGATCCGAAACTCAACAATTTTGGTCTAGTTTTAAAACCTTGGCATGAACTATTATAGTTTGTTTTGGGATTTGTAACGAAACAAAATTTGAGTCTTGATTTTAAGAATTATATCATGTTGAAGGGAAAGATTGGGAATTAGACTAAAATCTCTAAGACTCTGTTTGGTAATAAGAAAAAAAAGAAGATTTGGTTGAAATTTTTAACCATTTTTGAAAAATGTGTATGATGTGAAATAAAGTAAGTTGGTTATATTAAAATTGTGTAGGATATGAAATAAAGTTGATTGATTTATTGTGAATTGTGTTGGATGTGAAATAAAGTGATTGTTTAATGTTGAAATTTGTGTGAGATGAGATATAAAATAATTTTTCAATTTTTTTTAAAATAAATTTAAAGATTTTGGCCATGGCTAAATTTAGCCATGATTTTTAGCCCATTGCCAAACAGGGCCTAAACATGTTGAACATTAAAGCATTGCCTAAATCTTCTCCTTCGCACTTTCTTCTCTACAATACTCAATTTTAGGTCTAGTTAAATCGTTTGCTCGAACTAGCCTAACCGCACGACAGTCGAGTTGACCCATGGCAACCTCAACGAGCACTATTCCTACTGATTTAGAGCTCACGAAACCCCATGTCTGCATAGCTGTGTCTGCGTCCGATTGTCCTATGATCAAATCCTTCTATATCAAGGAATCATATTATTGCTTCGTCTCCTAATTCAAGCCATCTATTTTTGTAATCCTCAAATGAAGCATTTACCTCTAACTTTCCTCGACAGACAATTGTGAATATGGTATTTATATTGCTTTATTTACTCGTCTGTGTGAACTTAGAATCTAACATGAGTGAAAATTGTTGTTCGTTTAATTATTTATAAGGAAAACCTATTATCTGCGTACCCTATCTCTAATCTGTTGAAACAATATCATCCAAAGTTATGCAATGAACTACCTTGCATTCGACTCTATTTCTACGCATATTTTAAAATTGATTTGCCTGTAAAATTGAATTTTCTTGATTTTTATGTAATTATCATCAGCTTATATTCCTATCGCTTTTATATTCATCTCTTACTTTATTTGTTGACCTCTGAGTTAAGATTGCATTCGCATTGTGTTACGCATCATGGAACTCGCATATCTGAAGCTAGGGAACCCTTATGTTCGAGGTCTTTTGAACAATCTTGGCTTAAAGGGCTTCATCGAGTAATTGTTGAGGAGGTCCGTCAAGAAAGACTTATTGAGAAGACAATTGCACATGAAAAACACAATTAACAAGGAACAACGCAGAAGTTCGTCAAACAGCAGTTAGGTTGAACGAAGAATATTTTTTACCAAAGTACGAGTAGTAGCCTCTGAAGCTTTATATGTTCATTTGTCGGGACAAAGGAGATAAAGATGATAACTAAATAAAACCTTTTTGTTTGACTAGACCTAAAAGCTAGTGAACACGGTATCCAAGAAGGATATAAAGCAGCTAAAAATGTCTATCAAAAAACAACTTCAAGCAAACCATTGATTGTGGGACTTTTTAAAGGATTGCCAATTGTGTTGCAAAGTTGCACACTGGGATTAAGGAGGTGGAGGTGTACTGCCACCCATTCTTGGGTGTTCTCAAGGAGAAACATAGTTCTCTTATATATAGAAGATGACTGAAGAAAAATAATGCGAAACATGTATAATGGAATGGTTCTATTGGAACAGAAAGAGATCGCCGAAGTTCTTCAAAGATCCATCATCAATGATGAAGTGCAACGGTGAAGGCAAGCTCTATTTCGGTTAGCCAAGCTTCAAAGGTTTTTCAAGGAGTTAAAGAAGACAGAGAAAGTTCATGTATAATAGGGTAAGTAAGCCAATGAAAGAACAACAATAATAAAACAATAATTAGGTTAACGAATGAATAATACTAAGGGCTGACAAATGAAAAGCAGTCAGGCCATGAACAAATAGTATTCAACAAATTAGCAGCATTAGGAAGAGGAGGAAAAAAGACTTAGAATAGTCATAATCAGTACAAGGCATAGCTTGCAACAACTCTTCCTGAATTTTGATTAATGTAACTAGAGAATAGACATTTGCCAGATCATTAAATGATGATTATGATTTTGATACTTTAGGCTCTCTTTGGTAAATAAAAATTTTAGTCATAGCTAAAACTTTATTTTATTTAAAAAATTTAAAATATATTTTATATCTCAGCTTACATAAATTTTAACATTAAATAATCATTTTATTTTATATCCAACATAATCCTCAATTAATCAATCAACTTTAACTCATATTCAATATAATTTTTACTATAATTTACTCTATTTCACATCATACACATTTTAAAAAATGCTCCTCTGCTTTTGCAAAGGTTCTTGACTGGACTCAAGAAAAGAAATCCTATGCCTTACCATCGTGATCTTCTTGTTGAGCATCATAAGCACTTCTAAGAATGATGAAGAATAGCAATTGGGCCAAAGTAGTGAGGAAAAAAATGCATAGTATGTGAAGCATTGTTCATTGAATTAGATCAAATGCATATGAGTCAGATATTCTGGAGGGTACAGGTATTACTCTTGTATTCAACGTATCTGATTTAACTAAATTTGTCAAAATCCCAATAACGTCCTCAAACATCTTGCTTCTCACCCCCTCCTTTGGAGTTTAGACTTGTCTAATGACTTGATTGACTTGAATGCTACACCACGAACTAGAGTAAACATATACGAGTCCACACAAGAATCGAATTTCATTCCTAGTTCTTCCACTCCCACTGTTTCTGTTACATCATATGCATTGAGATTTGCTAACTTATTACCATTTCAAATTTCAAATACTGATTTGGCATTCTCTGTAGTAAGCTGATGATTCAAAATTTTAATCGGTATTTTGCATGCACTACTACTTTGGAGGTGATGATTATACCATCCAATGCAGAGAGTGGTATATAAAAATATTTAGTCAAATGAAAGTACCACCCCATAATTTGACTGGTTTTGGATAACATTTGAAGAGCTTCAAAAGCTTGCACCAAATCTGGTTGATGACTACCAACAACACAACTTGCTTGCGTTGAGTTCTTGCATTCTGAGAAAAACTGATTAACACCTTGATGTTTAGAACGCTTGAAACAACATATCAATGTCTTGACAGGCATGAAGCATATAACTTTTTTTTATAGCTGGACACCACAATTTTTCTCACCCAATTTGGAAATTACAGTAGAGTAATTCGGACCTTAGACCCCTTGGTTAGCACTGCTTACTGGCCCGAACCAAACTAGCACGGTTTGGGACAAGTGGGTTCGGGCATCCCTTACTGGTCCACCACTTTGGGTCGGTAGGGGACTAATTCTAGACAAATAGAACCCTTGGTCAGGTTTGGTTGGAGTATATTTTCAAAATATTTGAAATTTTTCTGAAACAAAGAAAAAAATAAAAATATTTTAATGTTATAATATAAAATAAAATTATTTTATTATTGAAGACAGTATTGAATATGAAATAAAATTGATTGGTTTTATTAAAGTATATGTAAGATGACAAGTAAAATTAATTTTTAATATTAAAATTTGTGTTAGATGTGAAATAAATTGATTTTTAATATTTAAATTTGTGAATGATGTAAAATAAATATAAAATATTTATAGAAGAATTTTTAAAAAAAAATTGAAGTTTTTAACCAACCAAATGAGGCCTTTGGGTTTCAGTGAACTAGTCCGAAACCGATCCATTTAAACCAGTTGCAAACTAGTTTGGACTGATTCCAAACCGATTTGGATCGATCCAAACTGGAATCAAATCATTTTTTAAATTTGAAAATATTTTAGAAACATTTTTGTAAAGCAAAAAAATTATTGAAGTAATAAAATTACAAATTAAAGTACATTTTACATTATTCAGGAAAATTATAAAAAACTCGATTTAAAATCTTTAACTCAGAATTGTTATCTTTGAGTTCATCAACAGAATTATAGTTTTTTTATATTTAATTAAATAATCCTTAGGCAGATTAGCATGCATAGCAAAGCAGTTGATATCAAGTTTCAATAATCCCTATTACTTACTCCCCTGTTTTGGGGGAAAAAAAATGATTCTACAGCTATTGTAGAAGCTTGTGCTGCAGGTACGTGACGCACCACGACAGTTAACATTGAAAATTATTTTGTTATACCTTTCCACCATGACAAAATACTAATACTTCCTCGATTCCTAAGAGATAATAAAATTGCAACTCGTTTAAGTTTGTTGGTGACTTCTCCTGCTGATGATCTAAATTTGACTTTATACCTTTGCCTATTGCCGATGTGGCGGTACCTCGTAGTCGCTTCTCTGTTGCCTGTCTAAGCACATTAAAAATTCACACCTTTTTTCTCATCTATGATGTTTGACGTTATTATGCTTTTTTAAGTTAAACATGTTCTCTATAATAAAGAGCAAACAATTCTTAGAGAGTATAATACATAGATTCCTTTTGAATATCTATACTACGCTCCAATAACTTAGTATATCCTGAGAAAAAACTTTCAATTATAATATTTCTTTGATGCGAATCAAAAAAAGATATTATATAATATAATAATGATATTATTTCTTAGTACTTCTTAAATTTATCTTCCATTTCAAAAATAAAAATTTGCTGACATTGTTGACCACTTTGATTTTGATGATCACAATTAATTTAGTTATTATAAACTAATTAATGCGGAACAAAAAATAAAAATGATATTTAAATTTATAATTAGCAAAATTAACTGATAAATTATTTTAATTAAGCACAAGAATATTTTTAAATAAAATATATAATAAATAAGATTTATAAATCCCGTAAATTAAAATATTAGAATTAAAATTAAACTGTATCGTCTGATAAATAAGAATTATTAAATTAGATTAAGACGATTTAAATTCGACAGATTAGATCTAAGGTTTTAGGAATTAAGAGACAAATGTCTTATACGTAAAATCCAACAGTAATTATCACTCAAATAAATGTAAAATCGCATAATTAAAGCCAAAAGAATAATCAAATAGAGTAAATAATTTTTCCAAATCAAATAATGGTGATTAATTTAATTCGATAAGAAATTATATTTTTTAATTTAATCATTAACTAAGGCAGTAGTTGAAGACATGTAAGCTTATAAGACTCGACTAATTCCTATCAATTTCTTTGACTTTCTCCCCTCCTCATTTTATTTCCTAGAGACATAAAATATTAATTCTCCTATGAACCACAATATACACTAACTTCATTAGCTTGGGTGTCATAGTGCCTAAATTACAAGTCTGTAATATTATTCTAATATCATGGACTATTTTATCCGCATTCATTCATGATATAAGAACTCCTATTCACTTATCACTACACCCAAATATTAATGCAATAATCTTTGTAGACTTTGTATTGTATTCAAGCAATACAGTGCATCGCTTCTAGAGAACGTTTTAGCTTTAGCATAATTTCTTAAAGAATTTATGTCATATTTATTTGACAAATTTTGCATTAACTGTAGACTGCCTAACGCAATCCTTCACATTTCTGAAATATAAAATAATAATAAAATTTCAAAAATTATGTATAAGTCCCTAATCTTTAAAAAAAAAAGTGGGCCCTTCATTCAATGCCTACCCAACAAAATGTTTAAAAATGAAATAAAGGGCGAGTTGGCCCTTATCTTCTTGGTGTGTCAGCCAAGCTAGCATTGGCTAGCACACCCCAGCAAATTAAAATAAAAATAAAAAATTAAATAAAAGATCGATTGGCCCTTATTTTTTTGGGGGCGCTAGCTAACTTGGCCAACAAGCCCAGTAAGGCATCATATTAAAAAAAAAAGCAAGAACACCAAACCGATTTCAAATCAAGCCCAGGTCCGAGTGGGTTGACGACCGCTCCGAACACGAGTTTCAATCGAGATTGGTCCGAGCCAGCCCGGTAAGAACCAAGTCCAGACTGGATCAGTTCTTGTCGGGCCAATTCCAGATTGGGTCCGGGTTAACCCAAAACATTAAGCATCCCTGTCCCTAGAACCCTAGTAAGCTCCTTCATCATTAGACTAGGAAAATACCACAAGGCATCTAACATGGAGTTGAAAGTTATTCGATAGATAAATTTCCTTTTATTAGCCCCTGAGTCGCACACACAATCTAGTATTTAATATATACATATACATCATGTTTAAATATATATGTAATTTATATACATGGTTAGTAAACATATACATATACATTTATCCAAGCACTTATTTACCTAGATATGTACTAATTCAAAAACATATTTATCTAAATATATATTTATTTAAATATGTGAATACACCATAATTCTATGGATAAATACGCATGTATCAAATTTGAAAAAAAAATAAAGAATGATTTTTGCCGCATATATAAACGTGCATATGACATATGGGGTGGGGGACCAATTCCCATATGTTTCAAGCATAAATCTCCTACTTTGGAGGATTTTGGTGATATTACTAGAATTCTTACGTTTTTTCATCTTTTTTTAGTTCTAATATGACGAATGCAGCACATATCAGGGACTAACTTTTGATGAATGATAACATTGCTTCTTGCATTAATGTAGGGAACCCTATAATGGTTGTGACCTCCATCAATTTTGCAACAACTAATTTTTAATTTATTACGACAAATTGCCTTAAACTTTCCAACAATTTCTTCATTCAATACAATCATTATTACATGCTTGATCAATTCGTGGATTGTCATTCTCTCTCTCTCACTCCCCCCATATTTTCTCAGTCTTTTTTTTATGATGTTTTCCCTTTGTACAGCTTATTTTCAAGTTATTTCTTTAGAGATCAAAAACATGCCTGGATGTAATTGTTTTACTTAAATCAATTTGTTGTTTCTTTGATTTGAATTTTTTTAGCCTTCGGCTAAGATCGATATTACTTTTGAATAATTTTTAGAATCTTTTTTAAAACCAAATCTCCGAATTTTATCAAATTTTCTGCATTTATATTTTATAATAGTTATCTTCTATTGTAAGATGCTTTGTACTTCTGATCAAAAAACAGAAAAATGCTTCGTACATGCAAAAAGAACCACTTGCTAATCATGCATACATTTTTAGGATTGCATGAAGCCCAAATCTAATATATCTTTTCCCTTTGCATTAGATATCATTTGAGCTCTACATTAATTAAGGGTCATTTATTTTCATGCATGCATTCAGCATCTAGTCTTCACCCGACCTAGTCCCAGTGTCATGTTTTCCAAACAACATCACTAGTTCTCACATAGTTTGCTTTAAATAAAGCTCAATGAATGAGAGAAATCCACATAGAAGACCAAAGTAGTTTGGTTAAGGCTTTGTCATTGCTCTTATTGGGGATCCCTTATTACTAGAATGAGAAATTAAGAAATGTCATCAAAGAAAGTTTCTCGATGAAAATCATAATTGAAGAAACTAGTCAAAGTTTCAAGAAGCACCAAAACCTTAACCAAGACAAACCTCAAATAGGGTTTAAACATATGGTTTGAAAACATCAAAGGAGACAATGAAAAAGGACAGGCAAACCTAGGGTTAGAAAGACCTTAAGGGAGCAACCTTTGAGTAGTGGCATATCTATCTTCATGGAGTCATCTCTTTATTCAAGGACTCGCTCATTTGTCTATTCAATGAGAAGAGTTCCTTCGTGAAATAGAATGTATGTTACTAGAAGGTCACGGAATCTCAAATGACTATAAAATAGTAGCAACATCAACCAACTATCAGGTCGTTTTGGAAGAATGCCTGATGTCCTGGAAGCAACATGCATAAAATACTCAAAAGACCACACAAAAAATCATTGCTCTATCCTATGCTACAAAAGGGAAAGGGAGGGTATGCATTCATGGTTCATGCTACTGCTGGTGGAGACACTACTGAAATAAAGCCAGAGCTCTATTAAGAGAGAGCATAAAAAGATCCTTCATCGATATGAGAAGTCGAATAATGGAGATATGAAAAATGGTGCCCAGTCTTCAGACTTCATCATCGATGAAGAAGAACAATGAGTATTCTCTATTTCTTCCTCGATAGAGTATTAATTGAAGACCCCTATAACTCTTTGGTGGTGAGCTACCCAAACCAAATCGCACACCGGCTAATTGTCAGGTTTGTGGAAAACCAATAGCTTCTAGTCTATCTTGGTAAAACTTCATAAGCATCGATCTTTAAGTTAGCATAAGATCCTATAAGAGCGCTTCCACATTTACTCCATGTTTCGGGGGTCCAAGTGTATTGTTTTAGATTTGGTTTTCCTCGACAAGGCCATTTTCATTCATTGTTGGTTGTTGTACATCAACTAAGTCCTGTTTTTCTAGCTTTCAATAAGCAATTTGACTACCAACTAATAGGTGTTGTTTCGGACATGGCCCATCTTAGACCAACACTACTAACATCAAACCACCTAAACTAGTGAAAGAAATAATAACAATAGTCAATCATTTATCCCATTAAGTGGGATCAACTACATTAATCCTTTATTTTCATGAAACTTTATCAAATAACAAGTTCTCATTTATCTCAAAATATATGAGATCCTTTTTGATATTTTATCATGTCTTATTTAGTCTTCCTCTTTTAACACACGCAAAATTCAATAATTCAATTCTCCTTACTGAGCCTTTCATCGGCCTAAGGTTTATATATCCAAACTATCTAGGTCGATTCTTCCTGAGCTTATCTTCAACTAATGCTACCTCAACATTCTCACGGATATACTCACTTTTCATCCTATCTTTTTATGTATACCCACTCATCGACCTTAACAACTTCATCTCTACAATACTTATTTTGCTTGTATATCTTTGTTCTATGAGTCAGCATCTAGCATCATATAATATTATTATTTTTATAACTATTTTGTAAAATTTACTTTTAAGTTTGAATGAAATTTTTTTATCATACAACACATTAGAAGCATTGCTCTATTTTGCCCATCATACTTGGATTCTATTGATAACACCATCTATTTTACCGTTATTTTGTATAATTGATCCAACTAGTGAAAGGAACAAAATAAAATTTATATGTTATTACAGTTCATATAACATGTAGGACATATTTATAACTCTAAACTAATACATATTTATATATATGTATATATATTCGTTTGATTACACAATGAGCACATACTACAATTAGTTTAGTATTTACCTTAATTTCCACTGATCTTAAGTTTCCTATCTCCTCAGCAAGTCCTTTGAATTTATCGTCTTTCATATATCCCTCCACAAATAACTTTTCCAATAGATCTTGCGTCATAATCCCATTTTCTGTCACACCTAATGAGGCCTGTGGAACCATTTCTCTAGCTACGCCACTTGTAATAAAATGATAGAACAACGAAATATGGCTGTAAAGCTATCAATAACTCACTTGCCAAGTTTTTACAGCCCGCTCTGTCCCATGAGAGAAGGCGGAATACTCCATATCTTCTTCACCTGAATAAAATCCTAACCTTTGCAATGCCTCCTGCATCATTGAAGATATCACATTCAGTTTTAAGAATACCCCACAAGAATATAAGACTTTCTTTCAAAGAACATTTTTCTGCTCACATGTAGTTTTAGTAATTACAGTAGAACTAAAAGTAATAAAACAATACAAGATTTACAAGCTTTAATATCGAAGCTCAAAAATAGCTTGAAATTGTGAACTTCTCTCAAAATTTTTGAAATGCGTTATGAACTCATACTTTGATGCAAGCGAGAAACGAAGAATCCCAAATGTGAGATATATGATAGATGCAATAATGATCTCCACAACAATATTTTATATGATCTAGTCTTCAAAATGATAAGATTCAATTTTTATATATCAAAACCCAAAATATTTGTTAACCATACAAAATAATCTATCAACTTTCACATATCATGGCCCAAATATTTCATTAAACGTGCAAAGTAATCCATCATAATAAAATACATAAATAAGATATTAGTGCACGAAAATAAAAAATTTCAATAATATTTCAAAATTAGAACAGTTGTGCACCGATTTAAAGCAACCACATATATAATGAATATAACAATCGAATAAGAGACATTTTGCCACAAGATATTCAATCTCAAAAGTATATAGAAGAAAATTTAAAAAATTAGAGAAATAAAGATTTAAAAATATCGATATATGTCCACAAATGATAGAAATAGTTCAATGCCAATACATATGAAATAGATGAATAACTATATGAAATAGGCTAAGAGAAAAACGAATAAGTAAAGATAAAACACGAATAGAAAAGATGATGGATTCAAACTATTTGCTCTCTACAATTGTGCCATAAACCCAAAAGAAAAACAAATTCATCCCCTCTTCTTTGTCGTATGCTAGGTTGGATCCCCTCTAAAAGCTACCAAAATTTCTGTATTATAAAAGCAAAATATATCCTAAAAATCATGTACTTTAGCCTTGAGGTGGAAAACCATAAGGGAGAAGTACAGTCCAATGCGAGGAAAAAAGCTACAAGCATAAGGAGGAGAGTTGCAGCTATTAGTGTGAAAAGAGCTGCAGAGGGACAGCACAATAACTTGTGATCACGAGGGGAGCCACTATGCGAGGAAAGCCACCATAAGTAGCGAAGAAGGCTCTGGGAGTGGGAGAAGAAACTCCGTCAGCAATAAGGAGGACGATAGGAAGAAGATCAAGGGTTCAATAGCTTCCCCATTTTATTATATGTGGAGAGGACCTGTAAGGAGTGTCAACGCGAGTTCGACAGTAAGAGGATAATCTCCATCAATGTACAAGAGGAGAGAGGAGGTGGAGCTAGGTCTGCATCACATATAGTATTTTGTGACAATCCAATGAAGAAAAAGTACAGGAGAATAAGGCTTTAATTTAGGAGAATTACTTAATAAAAAAGTAATTTGGGAATAATGGGAGATATTTTTTTGTTACTTAATAAAAGAATAAAGAAAAGGTGGTATTTTGATTTGGATAGAAACAAAACTTTTGACAAATGTCATGGACAATAAGTGTATTGAAAGTATGCTAGAAGTATCCTGAAAGTATCCCCAAGTGTCCTAAAATGTCCCTGTGTGTCCTTGTGTGTCCAACAAGTGTCTTTCAGTTTTTTAATTAAGACATGCCATATAGCGTATCTAACATAATATCCCTGTGTCCACACGTGTTTGTATTCTAAAGAGTGTACAACACCAACATGGTATGTTGTATGGAGGTGTCCATACTTCCTAGAGTATTGTCTATGCTATCTCTTAAATGTTATTTGTTCGTTTCAATGTCATGATATTAGAAGATGGCAATAGTAAAATAATACAAGCTGATATTTTTCTATTATGATTAAAGTGACATCTAGATGTAATCTAATTTTGACTGATATATGGATGTCATTTTAGTGTATCAATCTTCTAATTTTTTGTAATGTTATATAAACTCGGCATCAAACTAAATAATTAATTTCTAAAAATAACATGACATGCATTACAATAACATTGAACCAAAATCCCTGACCTAGTTTTAACGGCCAAAAATAAAATACAAGTACTTATCAAAAATTAGAGAAAATACAAATACAAGCACTCAGCAGAGCCCAAAGCAATAAGGTCGATCATTCAAACCTGCATCGCTCTCACATCGTCTCCCTCGGATCCCACCCTCAGAGTCTTCCTCTCCTCCTTGAGCTTCTCACTCCCCTTGCCCTGGGCTTCGGGGATCCTAATCCCCTCAAGAACCATCTCCGGATCAGTTCCGGCCGCTAAACGTCGCTCCTTCGCCGCCATCAGGACCGTCTCCCCGGCAGCAGCGATCGGCGGGAGCTCGCGCTCGAGGGCTTCCAAGCGGACACGCAGTGCTGCGATCTCGCGAAGGAGAGCATCGCGCTCGGAGCTCCACCGGCGCTCCTCTCGGAGCCATCTTTGTTCTTCCCGAAGCCACCGCTGCTCCTCGCGCAGCCATCGCTGCTCCTCGAGCTCCCAAGAGGAAGAGGAGGAAGAGGCTACGGCGGCAATAGTTGTGTTAAAGGACGAGGAACTAGGGTTAGGGTTCCGGCGGACCATAAATTGGGCTGGAAAATTGGACTGGCCGGAGTACTGGTGGCGCCCCGCGAGGAGAGTAGGATGAGGGCGAGGCGGCAGACTGGCGGTGGCCATCCGAGGAACCTGGCGGAGGAGTCGAATTGGGAGAAGATATTTAATTTGGGGAAAAAAAATTCTTTTTTGATCAGTTTTCACGGTTTATTTTATCTAAATTCAATTATATAAGGAGTTTTTACATATAATACATGAAATTTATATAAAATTAAGTATTTCACTATCAATTCATAAATATTACCACTATCGCATCATATTCATTTAAATTTTACACATTTCACATATTTCACATATTTCGTATACTTTATAATATTATATGTAAATTAAAATACATAAATTCATTAATATTTAAATTCTAATA
>JAEMOT010002050.1:27097-59474 GCA_019297695.1 Apostasia ramifera
ATGAAATGCGTAATTTCGTATAAATTTTATGTCTTATATGTAAAACTCTATTTTATAATTTATTAATTGTGCGTTATTTAAAATCAACAAAAAATTTTCAATTTGAATTACTATTAAATTGACATGAAGTATCAATGTATCATGCTTTTATTAGTGGACCAAATTTTAAGAACAATTGACAGTTAGAAAATAAATTTGCAATAATATAACAAATCATATGAAATAAAATTCTAAGATTATAGATCTACATAAAGTAGATTAAAAATTAGGGAAAAATTCAAGAATCAACATTTTTCAACTAGACTTTTAATTTTAATTGCTAGCTTTCATAATCTTAAAGATGATAAAGATTTGTACTACTATTAAATTCAAAGAAAATATCAATGATGCCGTGCACTTAACAAAATATATCGTAATTTTTATGAATAATAAGATGAGTAGTTGACTTTAAAATTTTATATTTAATGTAATTTAGAAAAATTTTGAGTAATTTAAAAAATTTTTGAGTAATTTAGAAAAATTTTGAAGATGCATAAAAAAATGTGATACATGTAATTCATATTTAATCCTAAGATGATTTTTTAAAACTAAGCATCATTAATTAATTAATAAATAATTTAAATATGATTAAAAAAAATTAATAAAGAAGTATGTTTCGGACGGTGCCATTACCAGCACTGTTAAAGCAGGCCGAGCGACTTCTGTTTTAATTTTTTAATTTTTTTTAAATTTTTTATTTTTTGTTCATATTTTTTTTACAGAAAACTGGAAAGTTATATTTATTACATAAGTATTATTTTTTAAAAAAAATTATTACATAACAAGTACTCATAACGAAATTGTATTTCTTTCCTAGAAATATTACTCTGATATTTAGAAATAAAACGAGTACGTATTTCATCCCATTCTTCAATTATAAGTTTTGTACTCAATGACTTATTGGTTGGCCGGAAATCTCTAAACGTAACATCATTGTACAGAACACATAAATATGCATCTTTTGTTTTTGTCCATATTTTATCATGTAGATCTTCCTCGTTGATCATGTAATCGTTACAATATTACAAATTAATATTATTTTTTATTTAGTACTATTTTCTTATATTGCACATGATTATAAATAGCCCAATCACTCACTGAATATACAGCTCTTATTTGGAATGAAATGCAGTATTTACTTGGAGATGATGTAGCTTCCGAAAGTTTAAATGCCTATCTAGGCCACCAAAATAGGTGTCCTCATCGCTCTGTGCATCTCACTCTTGCACGTTCGCAGTAAATTAAATATAGGCATTATTTGATTCAAATTGTTGCACCCATGTTGAATCTGCTGTAACAAAATTGCGCAAAAAAGTGTCAACATCCTACTCTCTTTGAACGTACTCATCTTAGTTAAGTTCATCATCACTAAAGTCTGATTCTCTTTCAGATTGAGTTGGACTATCAGTGTACGTTGACTGGTAGTCATCTTCTTCATTACAAGCATCAACTTGCACGTTATAACTTGTGGATGAACCACAAGTATCATAAATATTATGATCGCAACTGCGCAATAATTTGAATAAAGTTATATGATAAAATATACTTAACAGAATATCTGCAAAGTATATTTATTTAAGAAAAACTTATGGTATGTTTCGATATGGTGATTCTTTTGATTTCGATGGAAGGTGTATATTTGAAAGTTCTTGCATAATTGAGATGAAAGCACTTTCTTGAGTATGCTTAAGAAATATTTCTTGCTCAGTGACATGTGATGACATATCAATAAGCAATACCGCTTCGATGTAGAGTGTTAGAGATGATTAAGATGTGCGCTCCAACATAATCTCACATTCATCGTCATCTTTGATATACTATGCTATATTATACCTTATTTCTTCTGGGTATTTGCATAATATTTTCACTTTTTGATTATTCAAATTGAAATGCATTGCTCGGCATATTTTATTTTTCAGATCAGCTAATGTGTCACCAAGTTTAAACTTTAGAAGCTTAGCGTGACTACCGACATAATCCGAAGATCCATCATCCGTAAATGTTAAATTACCACCAAAATGAATGATAACATAAACAGATGAGTTTGTCATTTGATCTACAATACAGTAACTTCGAACACAATTTAATATGAAAATAACAGCGCCTAATAATGTTTATTTAATTATTTAATAATTAAAATAAATTCATTCAAAATATTAAAAAATTTAGAACATACCTTAAAATGTTGCTCTTGATTTGTTGCTGTAGAACTTCTCTTGTTATTCCCTAAAAATTTGGAGAAAATGAGGTATTAACAGAAGTCATCCGCCCGTCGGGCGATTTCGGTGCCAGTAACGACGTCGTCCGAAACATGCCCTCTTTGTTATTTTTTTTTTAAATCACGCTTAAATTATTAATTAATTAATTAATCATGCTAGTTTTAAAAAATCATCTAACCTTAATTACATTACTAAGCTCAGAACATTTTTTTATCAATAAGATAAGAACAACATGTCGTTATTTGATTCTAAATCTCGGATAAGAAATGCAAAAAATTATATTAGCCAATTTAAAACGATTATAAAACTTATTGAACAAATATGACATTGATCAATCAGTCAAAATGATGAAAAAATGGATAAAAATGTCATTAGCAGAATCCAAATAGAATAAATAAAGTGGAGAAATATTATCTATTTTGATTTATAATAGAAAAACTCTCATACCTAGTTTGGTTCGAGTTTTTTTTTTTTGGACAAGAAAAAAAAAATTATTTTTAAAGTTTAATGGCAGAGAAATTTATTTTAATACTAGAAAGTATGTAAAATATGAAATACTTTAAATTTTAATATTTGTATTTGTATTAGATGTGAAATAAATTTAATTTTTATAGTTGAAATTTGTGTTGGGTAAAAATTTTACCTCGAACCAAACGAGGCCAGTGATAAAAAATAGCGTTGAGTGTTGACCTATAAAGTAGAAATATATAAATAAAATAAGTATTGCAAAAATGAGAATGTTAAGGTAAATAAGTTATATACACAAAAAAAATAGAATAAAAAATTAATATATTTGTGAGAAGTTTGGAGTAACCCTAATTGAGAAAAATCTTAAAAACAGTCGACTTAAATAGTTTGAATGTGTAAATTGTAAGTCTTACAAAAATTCTAATAAGATAGTTGAATTATTAGGTTTTGCTCGTATAAAAATAATAATAAAAGAAATCATGATAAAAAATATGTGAAATGATTTTACATATGTAAAATTGAATAACAAATTGTTATTTAATACAGTGTAATGAAATCAAATAATTCATATAGCCAATCTGAATTAGTAGGAAAAAGTTTGTGTTATTAATGTTGTTTATTTTCCAACATTATGATTTAGGGGGCGTTTGGTTCAGTGTTATCTCAATGTTATGTTATGTTATCTTTAAAAAGTAATTGTTTGGTTTCATGATATCTTTAAATAACATTATAATTAATTACAAAAATGCCATTACAAACTGACATCTAGATGTCACCCCAAATCGGACGACATCTCAAGATAACACCGTCAATTTGTCATTATAATGTCAATAACTTCCAACTAAACAAAAATTATTTGGATAACATTGATATTTTCTAATATCATAACATTGAACCAAACAAATATCCATTGATGAATAACAATGACATTTGGATAACATGACATCTAAATAACATTGACATTGAAATAACACTGAACCAAACGCCCCCTTAGAGATTTCTATTATTGATTGAATTAATGAAACTTGATTGATTACAATTTCATTCCTAAATATCATGATCCAATGTTTAGCAGTATTTTCTGATAATAAAAGGTAAATTAAGATCCAAGACTGAATGCCTGTTTGGTATTGACTAGGGCCGATAACGAGCCGAGTTCGAATAACTTTACCTCAACTCAAATTTAAAGATTTTGAATTTAAATTGAGTTTATTTGTGCTATTTAAATGTCAATCCCACGCCATCCCTTGTTATTATCATTAGAGTAATATTTTGGTATCATTTTTAGAGTGATAATATTATAATTTTTAAAATATCATTAAATCAAACAATTTATTTATACAAATAACATTACACATTGTCACAGTGACATTGAACAAAACACCTGTGTGTGAAGCTTTTGAACATGACAATTAGCAGAGAATCATACGAGTTTGAAAATTATCTCATATAAATCCGAACCACTATAAATCGATAGTGTGCTTTCTTATTGAAGATTGGGTTCTTTCATCAAGTCGAGAACAATTCTTGTAAGTTAGAATTCAAAACAAGCAATTGGTATTAAATACAAATCCTAATCCAGTTCCTTGATCTAGATTTTAGCATTAATCTCAACTGAAATTGTGCCACATGATCACCCATGCTTCAATATGAAAAGAAACTGCCAAAATGAAATCAATTTAATGCAGTAACTCTTAACAGTTTTGAAATTAGGACAATTACACTTTCAAAAGTAATCTAAAAAAATTAAACATAAATATCAGTTAATTTGTTCTAATCCAGCACCAAAGAAAGTAAATGCAAAGGAATTAATTAAGCAAAACTGAAGGTCTTAAAGAAGACTTTAGAACATTGACTGGATTGTAAAAAATAATGCAGTTCAATTGGCAGAAGCATCTGTTTTTCTTGAAAGGAAGTTGGAATGAACAATTGAACATCTGAACTTATTATAGAGAAAAAAATATTGATGATGCTTGACTCCGCTTATGCTGAGTTTTATTATTTATCATGCATAATCGGTCCCAAGCCTGAAGGAAGAAGACGGTTGCCATAAGTCGGAAATCGTCATAAAACTAATTTGAGATCAAGGCTTTAATTGTTGCAGTTCATCTTTTGTTCTAGACCTCCACCATTTTCTGGTTAAGAGCCAAGTATCTCCACCTCTCCTTCTCAACAAAATCAGCATCAAGGAACTTGGCAACAAAAGCCCAGAGCCTGTAAGCATCTCTGAAATCAGCTAAGAAGCCAAATGAAGCATTTACTACTGCTATCCCCCGATCATTACCCTCTGCCTTTTCAGTAACCGGGGGAATAGCATCATGTTTCTCTGAAAAAACTATGTTTTGAAGGAACCCACAGCTCAATGAGATGTTACTCCTGTCTGCAAGTTTCTGTACAAGTGAAGGATTGATCTTTTCTCCCTTCCAGTCAAAAACATTGAAAGCCAATGCTGGCCCTCTGTCAAATTTCACCCTTGGCCCATAAATTTTCACCAACGAACGGCCATTCTCAGAGTTGGGATGGTTTAACTTCATCAATGCAATCACTAGCCAATTGATTATGCATCTAAGTCTGCTGTATATGAGGAGCAGGCCTAGAGAATCTGCATGTTCTAGTCCATAGAAGTCGATCACGGTTTCATCTTCTATTTCTATGATTTCAGATGATGGGTCTCCCTTCTCTTCTTCTCCTTTCCCCTCCTCCTCCTCCTCCGCTTCTTCTTTTCTTTCTTCCTTCTCCTCCTCTTCTTCTTCTTTTTTATCTTCTGCAGCCTTAGATGTCTCCCCTTTCTCAAATTTCGGTACAGGGCCAGAAAATGAGCTTGTAGTATCCATCTCATCCTCAGGCAACTGTGAGAGCCTTCCTGCTCGAATAATGCTGACTATTCCAAGGCTTCTGGCCATTAGAGATGTCTCCAGAGCTTCCCTGCTGGATTTCTTGATGAAGAGCCCTGCGAACCCTGATGGGTTCTCTCCAAACACCTTGAAGAAGGAGCAGATAATGAAGTCTGGCTGAATCAGCGTGATTCCTAAGGTATCCATGTCCTTCGGCCCGAGAGAACAAGCATCCAGCGCCACTTGCCAGCCATTTTCCTGAGCAAACTTCATCCAGAGATAAGGATACCTGACCCCTGTCATTCTAGACATGTGTGGAAAGACAAGCAAACCTCTCTTATTCTTCTTCTTCTTCTTCGTGCTCAAAAGCTTCTTCAATTTTGCAGATTGGATTCTCATTCCGGGCCAAGAAAAGCATGCAGATTTCACCCTTGCTCCCCTTTTCAGGGAGCTTTCCACCATGGCAGTAATGGCTTCGCTCTCATAGTCGTATACAGTAAGCAAATTCCTATTAGATTGAAATGGGTAAGTCTCAGCCAGCAATCTGAAAGCAGCTGTTCTGTTGACAGTCGATACCATTCCATACTCATCACTTGAGATCTTCATGAAGTTCATGATCCTCTTCCTGATAGAGGACTCGAACCCGGAATCCTGCTCCCCATTCTGCATCTCGGTCTTGAGGCTCGCAGCCTTATAAGATATACTGAAACATGGAGGCGAGAGGCTCATCTGAAAATGGGAGAAGAGGCCGACGCCATTATAATCGAGGCAGACATGATCGGAGAGATGAGGGTACTCCTTCTCCCTGATGGAATCGGCTTCATGGGTCTCAAGGAATTGGGGGAACGCTTCGGAGAAGTTGGAGAAGGCTTCTTCCATGGTGGGGAGTGACTCGTGGTTGGTGAAACGGGAATTGGGGAGGAGGGACGAGGTGCTGGACTTGGCGAAATGCGACCTCGCGGCTCTCGCGGAGGTCACGCTAATGGAGGCCATCCGGTGCCTGGGCTCCGGCGGCTCGGCGAGGCCGAGGCAAGGAGAGTGACAGCAGGGCGAGGCCATGGTTTCGGTCTTCTTCCTCTCCTCTTCCTCCTCGACTGCTTTCGCACCTGGGAGAGGAGCTTGTGAGGGCTGAAGGAGGAACTCGACGCATCTCCTGAGGACTTTCATGGAGGATGGAATGGGTCAGATTATTGATCACTTATTAATCTACCAAATGGCCAAAATGGGTTTATGGGTCGGAATCGATTCAAAATTAGTTCAAGGTTTATTGCTCAAACTCGAGTCGGTTATCTTATGGCCTTCAACTCAAACAAAATTTGAGCGAGTTTACCTCAACTCAAACAAAATCTTCTAAATTAATATATTTGAAATGATTAATCACATCATAAATAAATTTTATTTTAAATTTCATATAACTTCTAATATTTATGAATAATATTTCATAATCTATACAAATTTTAGCCTAATAAGCTATTTTTTTTTTCTTAAATCACATCAATTTTAAGTGTAATTTTTCCTTATCTTCTATTCAACTAAATGTAATTTTCAAGTAAGAAACCGTCAAGAGCATGGAGATTTTGATAGAAATTAAGAATAAACAAAAGAGTAAAATATTTTCAGTCATGTTATTATAGATTATATCATTATATGTGTTACCTCGTGATCTGCAATGCGGCATCTGGAGCGTACACGTGGAGGGCAACCCCAGTGACCAAACGAACGCCTACAGGATAGGAGGACAGTCCTTGAAGTTTCTTAGACCATCCCACACGTCAGGGTCATAAGAAATTCAGATTATAAATTGTAACCCAACAGAGTAGGGGGGTCTTTTTTTCTCTTTTTTGGGGCTCTTGATCTGTTTCAAGAACCCTTCTTATTACCTTTGTAATACTCTTTTTCGACTAGTGGAGCTCACTTTGAAGTCGCCTAGAGTGTGGCGCAGTGATTTTCCGTCCTACCGGTTTCTACGTCTAAAAACAGTCTATTTTTGTTATCAATAATACGATTAACTTAAAAGTTAATTAGAAGTTTTGATGGCATTGCTAATTTCATTTAAATTCATTCTATTGGATTTATGATGTAATACTAAGTGCATTTAGCATGGAGTTAATGTCAAATAACAAAGCTTTCATATATTGCTCATAAGTTTTGATGATATTGGCTAATTTTAATTTTGGTTAAAATTAATTTTATAAATTACATTATATATAATTTTTAATATTAAAATTAATAATATTTTAAATTATATATAAATTTTAATATTAAAATTAATTTTATTTCTTAATTTATATATATTATTTTAAAATTTTATTTTATTTTATATTCTAAGTAATTTTTAAAATATAATATTTATTTCAAAATTTTTATAAATCTCAAAATAAAAATATAATATCAAATATTATCTTTTATTTTAATTTAAAATAACCACGTGGATAAATAACTTCATTTTATTTAAGCTGTTAATTTGGTTCAATGATCAAAAATAAATTAGAAATTGAATCAAATTTTATATCGAATTAAAATTAATTCAATCCAAGCGAGTCGACTAATAAATTTTTTTATGATTTAAAATTTTTATTAATTCATACCTGAGATAGTATAGAATCAAATCGAATAAACTAAAAATCAGATCAATTATTTCTATAATAATTTAATAATAACTACAATAGATTTTTTATGAGTTTTGTTCAAATTTTAGCCATATAAATTAATTTTTGTTTTTGTAATGAAGATGAACATCATAATTTAAATTAATTGAATAAATAAAAATATTTATACACATAATTTTAATTAAAAAATTAAAAATAATTAAAAGTTAGACTAATTTTATTTAAAATCAAGAGCGAATCGAAATCCTCTCATTTGTATTTTTTTTGAATAGGATTAAGATCGAATGAAAGGTAAGAACCTAATCTTCAGCATAAGATTAATTCTTTAAGTTTTTTCATTAAAAAAAAAAATCTTTAAAGCCACCCACGATTAAGTCTATTTGCACACCCCACCAAGCACAGTTGACGGAGTCTTCCTTCAATGCGACGACCGAAAGGCGTTGAACATAAAGGCGGTGGACTTCCGTGCGGAGCGCCCAATTAATGATTGGCCTCCACTGTCCAATATGTCGGCCGTCGGACTCGGCTAAATCCATTCGGCGTTCAATCACTGGGCATCACGTGCGTACTCTGATCAACTCGTGCATACTCAACATTTAGTGTTTAGGAGCCGAACCTAATTTTTTAACTCTGAGCCCGCCAGAGGTGAGGACGATTCGTATTTGAGTTAAGTCAAACGTCATTCAGGCAAAGCTCATCTTAAATCGATTCGAATTCAAATCGACTCGTGTAAACTTCAAATTAGCTTGAACCTTAATCGACTTCACTTTGAGCCTTTTAATTTTTTTAAATGAAAAAAGTTAAATCTACTAAAATTTAAAATTTAATCAACCAAACAAAAATTCTAACTACTTAAATAATTGAAAAAATTATATATATATCATTAAAATATAATTATTTTAATTATTTGACACTCAAATTTTTTATTTTAAATTTAGCTATAAAAATCAAATGAAAGTTATAACTCATGTGCATGCCACAAATTGTGATATGTATTAACAAATATTATAAATTTTTATAATATTTATCGTAAATATGTAATATTAAAAATTTAGTTATCAAAAATATAAATAATTATATCTAATAAATATTTATACTGAATTAATGAACACATAATTTATATTTAAAAAATCGAGCTAAATCCGATCTGATCATAACTTGTTGCTCGACTCAATAAACTCAACTCAAGTTGATCTAGGGCTGTTATCGGGCCGATTTCGAGCGAGTCAAACTCAACTCGAAATCAAAAATTTCGAGCTCGGCTCGGCTCAAAATCGGTCCGAAATCGAAATGGGATATGATTCGAGCTGACTCGGCTCGAAATGACTCGATTTTGAGCCGGCTCGAATCATGATTCGAATCAGCTCGGAATTGTAAAAAATATTGAAATGTTATGTATTTAAGAGGATTTGATCCCTAGACCTTGAGAAAAATAAACCTTAATAAATCTCCTCTACTCTACCACTAAACCACTAACTAAATTATATAAAGTAACAATTTATCTATGTATATATTTACATAATATATCAATATTATTTATGCTATATATATAATTTCGAGCCAAATCGAATCATATTTCGAGCGAGCTAAGGCCAACTCGAAATTGGCTCGAAATGAACTTCGAGCCAAAATCCTTAGCTCATAATTCGATTCAAAATTTTCGAACCGATTTCGAGTCGATTCAAAAATCGAACGAGTTTCGAGCGAGTTTCGAGTTTCGGATATTTTTAACACCCCTAAGTTGATCAATCCAAGCTAAATATCGATTCAAAAAATTTAGCGATTATCAATCTTCAAGTCATTCTCTCACCTCTATTGCTGCTCATTTCCCAATTCATGATATTAGGGTGGCTATAAGTCACTTTCGAGCGAGCCTAGCACAATTCGAAATTAAAATTTTTTATTTCTAATCGAGTTCAATTTAAGCTTATTAAATTTTTTTAATTTTGAGTCAATTTTTAATTAAATTGAGTGTAATTATACATCATATTATTTATAAAAAAATTATTATTCATATTAAATATATTAAAATATAATATTATAAATTTAATTTTAAATTTTATACTTATTTATTTTAATATTATCTTAAATTTTATAATATATTTATATATACAAGTATTTCAACTATATTTTAAAAAAATTTAAATATATATTTATACATATATCAATTTGATCACAAGTTGAATTAATATTTTTTGGAATGACGTAATTTCGAATAAAAAAAATTAAATTAAATATAAATAAATTTTAATATTCGCATAAAATTATTACCTTTGACCTGATGCGTGAATATTTTCTGATCTCTGAGGTTGAATCTGTCCATAAATGTAGATTTTTTATAGATTTTTTACCTGTCACAATATATGAAAAACATAAAAAATAAAATAAAAAAGTAAAAATAAAAAAATAAAAATAAAATATATGCAAAACATATATAAAAATTAATAAATCTTAAATAGAATATTTTTATGTAAATAAAGTATTAAATAACTTCAATTGAACTAAATTAACTCAATAAGACTTAAAAATATGTCATATTTTATGTAAATTTGAAGATTAAAATAAAATAATTTATTAAAGATAATAAAATATTTTTCTTAACTTATTCAGTTTTATGCTAGTATATTATATTTAAAAATTAACTTTTGAGCATTACAAATATAATTTATAATTTATAATTGTTTAACGTTTAACTAGATAAATTTATTATTACATATATATAAAAAATCTAAATAATTTTGTACTTTTTCTTTATTATTATACATTTTTTCTTCCAAAATATTTATGATTTTTAGCGGGATGAAAATGACTTAAGCATGTGAATAAGAAGAGGAATCGAGCATTTTTCAGAAGAAACTGTGCGTACAAGAGCGGACAAAAAAAATTAATTACACGAACTGAAAGAAATTATTCACGTGAAAACTTAAATGATACTCACAATAATAACTAGAAAGAGTTATACCATCATCGTTTCACGAACGTTTGAACTGAAGGACAAGACTAAAAGTTATGATATCCCCCGGGAAGAGAGTGGGAAGAAACTAAGACATGCCGACCTATGTAAAATAGTAGTATGATTTCGAGGGCCCGTGTGAAATTTATCCGTTAGCTAAATAAACAAAAAATCGATTGTTGACTCAGCACGATCGTGACTCAAGGGGCTTCATTATTGAGGTGGTGTTCCCTTAACGTGGCAGTCAAATTTAAGGCCATATATGTATTAAGTTTGGAACTTAGCATTTGATTTTTTATATTGATTTGATTTGACTATTAGTGAAAAAATGTGCAAAAAAAAAAAAAAAAAAAAAAATTATGAAACGCGTTTGGAATTGCAAGTTGAAAGGATTTGGTTGCATGTTTTTTTCATTTCCATGAAAAAGAAATTTTAGTCACATCATTTTTTATATATGATTTTAATTATATATATATATATATAATAACAACTAAATCTTAATCACACTAAGTGAGGTCGGCTATATGAATCCTTTATTTTCATTATACTCTATCAATTAACAAATTCTTATATAAGTGTAAGTAATTACGATCACTATTTATAGTTTTTTATCATGTCTTTTTTGATCTCTCTTCTTTTTTGTACATGGGCACGATCTAATAACTTGATTTTTTTAACTAGAGCTTCAGTCTATCTATGATTTATATGTCCAAACTATCTAAGTCGATTTTCTCTAAGTATATCCTTAATTGGTGCAACATCAACTTGCTTTCGGATATACTCATTTATGATTATGTTCTTTCGTGTATATCTACAAATTCACCTTAGTATCCTCATTCCTGTAATATTTACTTTATTTGTATGTTTCCTCTTTATAAGCCAGTATTCAACACTATATATCATCGCTAGTTTTACTATACTTTTATAAAATTTATCCATAAGTCTGAATGAGATTTTTCTATCGCACAACACACCAGAAGTATTTCTTCATTTTATCGATTCTGCTTGAATCCTGCTAATAACGTCATTATCTATTTCACCATCATTTTGAATGATTGATCCAAGATATATAAAGCGCCCACTTGTCTTGACAATTTGATCACCAATTATCACATCTCTAATATAAGTATTTTTTTTTTGACTAAATATACGCTCCATATATTCAGTTTTTGATCTTCTGAAATGAAAACCTTTAGATTTTAGAGCATTCCTCCAAAGCTCGAGTTTCGCTTTAAATTCCTCTTTAGTTTTCTCAATAAGGACAATATCATCTGTGAAGCATATACACCAAGGCACCTCATCTTAGACATGTCCAATCAAGACTTCCATAATCAAAGCAAAAAGATATGGACTTAAAGTCGAGCCTTGGTATAATTCAACTGTAATAGAAAAATCTTTAGTCAAAACCGTCTTGCATCCGAACACAGCTTATTTTTTTTTATTTTTAGAAAAAATTTAATTGTTTGGGAAGCATAACTTGATTAAAGTTTAAGCCAGCTTCAATTGTATAAGGCTCAGCTCAAACTCACGGATTATAAGTATTAAGATGATTTTAACTGAAATAACTATCATTTTTCTTTAATTTAATGGTTAAACATCTAGATTTTAAAATTATTTGTTTGGAAGTTTAAAATAAATTTGATTTAATTTTAAACAGACATATCACATCACATATAAAATTTAATATTAAAAATTAACTTTATTTCATATTCTACACACATTAATAAAATAATAACTAATTTTATATCACATCCCTCACATATCTCAACATAATAACAACTTTATTTCATATCCTACACAAATTACTAAAATAATAACTAACTTATATCACATTTCTCACGTATTCCAACATAATAACTAACTTTATATCACATCTCTCACATATCTCAATATAATAATTAATTTTATTTCAGATCCTCACAACTTTCAAAAAAAATATCTCTATTCAAGTTTAATTTTAACCTTACAAACAAACAAATAAGTATTGATGAGTCTACCATATTGACTCAAGGAAGACTTATTCTACATCTCTCAAAATTAAAATTTGGATATTTCCTTTAGTCCACTAAAGCTCTATTTGGCACGAAGATTAAAATCAAAATCAAAATCAAAATAATACTACTTTAAAAATAATAATAATAACAAATAAATAAATTTTAATATAAAATAATTATTTTAGTTCACATGCTTAATAATTTTTAATAAAAATATAAATTTTATTTCACATCTTAAATCAAAATACTCAATTTTAGTATTTTAGTCAAGGATGTAAAATTATTCTTTATAATTTCTTACTATATCTTTTTAGCCTACTTTTTTCTCTTTTTACAAGAGCAATATTAAAAAATTTAACTTTTCTTAATGGAGTTTTTATCACTCTACGATTTAGATGTCCAAACCATCAAGCCGACTCTCTCTGATCTTATCCTTAATTGAGATCACTCCAACCTTCTCGTAGATATACTCATTTTTTATTTTATTCTTTCGTATATACTCACTCATCCACCTTAACATCCTAATTTCTGTGATACTTATTTTGTGTGTTTTTGTTGGTAGGCCAGCATTCAACAATAAGTCCTACGACTGTTTGTTAAAATTTATTTTAAAATCTGGATAAAATTTTTCTATTAAACAATACGCCAAATGTATTTCTTTACTTTACCAATCCTATTTCGATCCTGCTAATAATATCATCATCTATTTTACTATTATTCTATATAATTGATTCAAGATATACAACCCGCCTACTCTTCCTAATAATTTAATTATCAATTATCATCTCTAAATATAAATGCTTTTATCTTGATTAAATTTATACTCACATATTATATCTTGACTAATATATTTCTTCATAACTGGAATTTCACTTCAATTTATTCTTTAGTTTTATCAACGAAAAAAATATTAATTAAAAAAGTATACATCAAAATACTTTCTCTTGAATATGTCTAATTAAAACCTTCATAATACTCATGATAGTGCGTACAACTTACAGATAGTGATGTAAAGATGACCACCGACAATCTTTTAATATAGAAATACTCCTAGTGATAAGAGGGATCAATCTTTTTCTAATTTGATTGGAACACTCCCAACTCCTCAACAAATTCTTACCCTTTTTTTTAGCATTTGCTGTCATTACAACAAATTTGTTTTGCATCCAAGATGCCCCGAAGTTCGGCCCCCAATCGGTGTCGACCACGTCAGCAGTGAGCCTCACCCCAATGCTGACACGACAGTCGCTGATTGGGGAGCCAAACTTTGGGGACTGGATGCAATCATCCCTCCACTACAACATTCTCATTCAAAAAAAAACTCGTTCTTCTCATAAAATCAATCTTGTTTCATGAGGTAAAGCATGACCCTATTGAGCTCATACATTCATAAAAATATTTTAAACGTACATAAAAATATTTTTTAAAAAAACTTTATATTAAAAATTGATATCTTTAACGATAAAAATTTATTAAAATAAAAAACTAGGTTAAAAGTTATTTAATGACAGCTTTAACAAAACTTTTAATTTTCGTTGTAGAATGATAAGATGAATTAATAAAAATGAGGATTTACTTTCTTTGTAAATATTTAGTCCCCCCAAACCAAATTAAAGATAACTTGAATTATCAATATCATAAATAAAGAGCAAAAGTACCACACTAAAGTAACAAGAAAGAATTATTGATCAACTTCAAGCAACGTTACGATGGCCGCAAAGCAGCAGCTCGGACGAGATTCATGCCATTCTCCGTGTTTTGGTTGCTTTTCCCTTTTGCAAAATTTCTCATGTGTATAGGCAAGCCAATGAGGCTGCCAATTTTGTTGCATACACTTCTTTTGTATCGAATGTTTATTGGGATCATACAATGTCTCTCCCACCAGACTTTTGTGCAATCCTCTTAAAGAATTGCTTTTTGTGTACTTGATACTTTGTTTTATTGCATAGGCTACGATCGAATTTCAAAAAAAAAAAAAAATAGCAAGAAAGAATTATAATTTATTATAAAATAATAATGAAAATTTTAAGTTGAAGTAGCAAGAAGAGAGACTATTTTTATTAACATATAAATCATTTTAATAAGTGTATAAAATATTTTTATAAATTTACAAAGTATTTTTATAAACATACAAAGCATTTTAATAGATGCACAAAACATTTTTATGAATTACAAAATGTTTTAAAATAATGATCTTACTTTGGCTAATCTATGCAAGACAAGTAGTAATATTAATATATATAAATTATTATAAATTATAATAAAAGTGAATGTGTAAAAATACACAAAAAAATAAAAAATAAACATATCCAAGAAAATATTGAAATAACTTCAATCAAGAATAAGCTCGAAGAAAGTCGATTTAAATAATTTAAGTATATAAATAATAAGCCAATAAAAACTCTAATTGAATATTACTCATATAAAAATAAAAAAAAATATGACAAAAATCTATAAAGAATAATTTTACATACTTAAAATTAAATAAAAATTTATTATTTAGTAAAATGCAATGAAAATAAAAAATTTGTTAGCCGACTCTACTTGGTAATAAAAACTTGATTGTTATTATTACATATTATAACAAAATTTTCTTTAAAAAAATAACTTTTAAAAATCAATAAATATAAATTAAATTGTAATATGTCATCAATATTAACATTGGAGTACATTTTATAAGTCATTATAACTAAAAAAAATATGAAAAATAAAAGTATTTGGCATACAATTAGATATTTTTTATTTAAAAAAAAAAAAAATTATTCAAAAAAAAATTAAAAAGGAAATAATAAAAAGATTAAATAAAATAATTAATAAAGAAAAGATTAATTAAAAAATTATTTAAGAGTTTTATAAATTATATAATAAGCAGAAGAGAGAATAAGAATCAAAAGAGAAAGTGAAAGAACCAGTAGAGGAAGAGAAAAAAGAAGAGAGAGAAAAGGAGGGTGTTGAATTTTAATTGATTGTTTGAAAAAATGATATGATAAGGTGATCAGAAAAAATAATTTTTTTCGATTTATGATGCAATAAACTAGCTACATATTTATAGAACCACATAACTAGCAATACAATATGGGTCCCACCTCTCTCCCTCTATCCATCTTAGATTTAAATTTCTGAGTTTAGAATATAATATTATGTAGATTTATGATTTTAAAATTTTAGCATTTAGATTCTTATATGATATAATATATCAATTGATTTTTTTTTTTATTTTTATTATTAATTTTTTTTAAAAAAAAATTAATTGTACCCTATTCTCTCTCTTTCCTCTTTCTCTCTTCTACTCTCGTTAGGGAGCACATGGAATAGAGAGCACGTAGCCGGCCTGCCCCCTCCCCCACTCTCTCTCTCTCTCTCTCTCTCTCGATCCCACTGCGGAAGAAGTAGAGGGGGGTAGGGGCCGCCAACCCCTTCCCCACTCTCTTCATCATCTCCCTCCCCTTTCTCTCTCCTACTCTCATCGAGGAGTAGGCCCCGTTCACAAACGAGAGAGAGAGAGAGAGAGAGTTGCTCTCGTCAGGGAGTAGGCAGTGGGGTTCCACTGCACAAATGTGAGAGAGAGAGTGAGAAGAAACGAAAACACAGCATCTAGATATGTTAATTTAATGCATATATGAACTACATTTTCCTAGCAAAACTTACAGTACAATATGCCCCTCTCTCTTTCTCTCTCTCTAATAAGCAAAGACTTATTAGACCAACTGAAGATAATTTATATGGAATGATCACAATAATCTTCAATAGTAAGCTGGATTTGCAAAAAGAATGAGAATAAAATACCAGATCAAGCCCTCTGTTTGCCTTTCTTGAGTTTATCAAGCTCTTCCTCTGCCTCTTTCAGCTGCAATTTCAATGCCGACACTCTCAGCTCCAGCTCCTGAATGGAGCACCTGGTGAGCGCAGGCTTGTATGGGGTAATGAAGTGATTTGAGAACCTTCTAAGAGCTTCAACCCCAGTAACCTAATGGGGAACAAAGAGGCGAATGTCAAAAGAAATTATTTCCCATATACAATGTTTTCACATGGCTCATTAATATATGAAATTAATATTATTTTTTTATTCCACACAACTTTTAGTTCAATCATCAATTTTATTTTGCATCATACAAGATTACTGACAAACAAATTAACTTTATTTTTTATCATACTACAATTCAAGGTTGGCTAAAAATTTCCATGCCAGTAGCATAAAAATCACTAACCAAATAAGCCAGTCTTATTTTCATGTGACCAAAAAAATTATATTTCATTTACATTCAATATAATTCTCAATAATAAAATATAATTTTATTTAAAATCTTAAAAAAACTCCAATATAAAAACCTAAACTTTACTTCAATTTTACAAATATTTCATTATAATTATCATCTTATTTCAAATATTACACAAATTTTAGTATATAAAAACAACCATCATATCATACTTTGATTAGACCAGTATTAAGCCGGCTATCGATTGCCTAATATAACGAAATGTTATATTAAAATCTACACAAATTTCATTATAACAAAATTAATTTTATTTCACATCTTACACAACTATTAAGACACGACTAATTTAACTTTATATTCATCTCATATCTCGTTATATATTTCCTTATTTATGAGTTTTCTTACTTAACGCGCCGTTGTTGGGTCCCAAGTCCCGGATGAGAAATGCGGAGGGTTGCGTTAGGCAGTCGACAGCCAGTGTAAAACTTATCGAATCAATCATGACATGAATCCTTTAGAAAATTGCGCTAAAGTTAGGGCGTTCCCTGGAAGCCACACGCTGTATTGCCTGAATACAGTGAAAAATGGGCAAGAACCGCTGCATTGGCGTCCGGGTGTAGTGAAAAGTGAGCAAGAGTCCCCACATCATGGACGGA
This sequence comes from Apostasia ramifera, assembly GCA_019297695.1. Classification (NCBI taxonomy): domain Eukaryota; kingdom Viridiplantae; phylum Streptophyta; class Magnoliopsida; order Asparagales; family Orchidaceae; genus Apostasia; species Apostasia ramifera. Next base: position 45,087 of record JAEMOT010002050.1, read on the forward strand.
TGCGGGTAAAGAAACTAGTCCATCATACTAGAACTCAAGTCAGTAGGACTAAATTAGGAACTTGGAATATAGGCACCCTGACGGGCAAATTAATGTAGTTGGTGGATATTATGATTCATACAAAAATTAATATTTTGTGCCTGTAGAAAACAAAATAGATTGGAGAGAAAGCTAAGGAAATTGATGGCTTAGGTTTTAAACTTTGGTACTTTGATAAGAATAAAAGTAAGAATGGAGTGAGTATAATTCTGGATAAGAGCTAGAAGAATCACATAGTGGAAGTTAAGAGAAATTGTGATAGAATTATGATTTTAAAAATTATAATTAATGGAATGATTATTAACATTGTAAGTGTGTATGCTTCCTAATTAGATTTGGATGCGAGCATAAAAAAAAAATTTGGAATGGTTTGGAAGAGTTAATACAAGAGATACCTCAGGAAGAAAGATTATTTATTAGAGGAGATTTAAATGGACATGTTGAAAGTATTGCTGAGGAATTTAATAGCATTCATAGTGGATATGATTTTGGAGAAATAAATGAGGAGGGTAAAACTATTTGAGTTTTTTTCAGCATATGATCTTGTAATTACTAATACTTTATTCAAGAAGAGAGAGCAGCATGTTATCACGTACAAGAATGAAATTTTAAAAACTCAAATTAATTATTTTCTTATAAGGAAACGAGATCGCTTGGATTGTAAAGATTGTAAAGTCATTTCAAGTGAATGTTTGACTACTCAATATCGATTAATGGTTTTAGATTCCGAGATAAAGTATTGGAGAAGAAATAATAAGTCAAAATCTTATCCTCGAACTCGATGGTGGAATCTAAAGAATAAGAACAAATGTATATTTAAGAAGAAGGTTCTAGAACTTGAGCAATGAAACATTAACAGGAAAACTGATGTTATGTGGTTGACAGTTGCTAACTGTATCCATAAGGTGGCAAAGGATGTACTTGGAGAATCCAAAGGAATGATTCCAAATAATAAAGATACTTGATAGTGAAAAGATGTACAAGAAAAAATTAAAGAAAAGAAAAATTTGTTATAGAGATTGATTTAAAAACAAAAATAAAGATAAGTGGGAGAAATATAAAATGGCTCGACGAGAATCTAAGAAAGCAGTAGACAATGTAAAAAATATGGTTCTTGAGGATTTATATAAGAAGGTAGATACTAAAAAAGGAGAAAGACAATTATATAGAATTGTCAAAGCAAGAGATAGAAAAACTAAAGATTTAATTAAAGTAAAATGTATTAAAGATGAAAATCAAAAAGTACTTTTCATGAAAGAAAATATCAAAGATAGATGAATGAGTTACTTTCAACAGCTTTTTAATGAAGATTGTGAAAATTCAATTGATCTTATGGAATTCAGCATCTCAAAAGAAAGTAAAAATTACTCTTACATCCGACATATTAATAAAACTGAAGTCTAAAAAGCTTTAAAGAAGATGAAGCATAAAAAAGCAGTAGGACCAGATAACATCCCAATAGATGTTTTGGCTCACTAGATTGTTTAATATGATTTTGAAGACTAAAAAAAATGTCAAATGAATGAAAAAAGAGTATATTGGTATCTATTTATAAGAATAAAGACGTACAAAATTGTGTCAATTATAGAGAAATTAAATTAATGAGTCATACTTTAAAATTTTGGGAGAGAGTGATCGAATAATGGTTACGTCATAATACTAAGGTATCAGAGAATTAGTTTGGTTTTATGCCAGGTAAATCTACCACATAAACCATTCATTTATTAAGAAGTTTAATTTAGAAATTCAAGGAGGGAAAGAAAAACCTACATTTTGTTTTTATTAATTTGAAAAAAACTTATGATAAAGTCTCAAGGGAAGTACTTTGGAGAGTTTTAGAAAAGAAAGTGATTTGCACTGCTTATATTCAAGTTATTAACGACATGTATGAAAAAGCTGTTACTTGCGTTCAGACACAAGAAGGTTTGACTAAGGATTTTCCTATTACAATTGGACTACACCAAGGCTCGGCTTTAAGTTCGTATCTTTTTGTTTTGACTATGGAAGTCATGATTGAACATATCCAAGATGAGGTGCTTTGGTGTATGCTCTTCGCAGATGATATTGTCCTTATTGAGAAAAATAAAGAGGGAGTTCAAAACTCGAGCTTTGGAGGAATGCTCTAGAATCTAAAGATTTTCATCTCAGTAGATCAAAAACTAAATATATGAAGTGCACATTTAGTCAGAAAAAAATACTTATATTGGAGATGTGACAATTAATAATCAAATTATCAAGAAGAGTGAGCACTTTAGATACCTTAGATCAATCATACAAAATGATGGTGAAATAGATAATGACATTATTAGTAGGATTCAAGCAGAATGGGTGACATAGAGAAATGCTTCTGGTGTGTTGTGCGATAGAAAAATCTCATCCAAAATCAAAGATAAATTTTATAAAACTGTAGTGAGATCAGTGATGATATATGATGCTGAATGCTAGCCTGCAAAGAGGAAACATACAAATAAAATAAATGTTGCAGAAATGAGGATGCTAAGGTAGATGTGTGGATATACACGAAAAGATAGAATGAGAATGAGTATATCCGAAAGAAAGTTGGTGTTGCACCAATTGAGGATAAACTTAGAAAAAGTCGGCTTAGATGATTTGGACATATAAATCGTAGGTCGATTGAAGCTCCAGTTAGAAAAATTGAGTTATTGAATTTTGTCAATATACAAAGAGGAAGAGGGAGACCAAAGAAGACATGACAAGAAACTATAAGGAATAATCTTAGTTACTTAGACTTAGAGATAAGAATTTGGTAACTGATAGAGTGCAATGAAAACAAAGGATTCATGTAGCCGACCCCATCTAGTGGGATTAAGGCTTGGTTGTTGTTATTATCAGTTTTCTTATTTACTCAATTTTCTACTACATAATCTACCTTATTATTACATATAGAAGGGCCTCACATTCTATTCTGATTGTTTCTATTGGAATAACAATGTTACTATTAATTCCTCGCAACAAAGGAATATTCTCCTAAAATAAGTCTTATCGTTCATTAGGCCATCCAATGCAAGCATCAAATGTTCAAATTTATAAGGATTTAATCAAATAACCAGCAAGTATTAAAAGTTTGGATCATACAACAGCTTATAGAAACTGATATGAAAACCTTTGTTTATATTTATATACATCACCAATAAAAACCATAACCATTTTCCCAATCACAAAAACAGAAATTCCGAACAAGAATATGAATTAGATTGAAATGTAAAAAAATAAAATTAGCAAATAAATAAAAGTTCGTTCAGTCCATTATCAAAACTTTTAATAATAACTCATGATGAACGATCTTAATCGTGCATGTGAAGTAAATTAGCTCAATACCAAATAAGAGGAAAAAATGTATTCCTCCTAAGTAAAGAAAGTGGGTAAATTGCTCATAGGTTCCTAAGATCTTAGGGTTTTTATACATTGACCCATAAATTTTGAACTGTTGCAATTATGTCCTGAGATTAACTTTTTGTTGCTGTGTGGTCCTTTGTGTTAAATGATTACACGCCTAGTCCAACTTGATGGAAATCATTATATTAAGATTATAATAGGTGAATAAATAACCTAGAGATACAAGTAGGAATTTCAATAAATTTAATGTTGCAGTTGATCAGATGACTACATGACAATCAAACATTATCCTCAGTGGCCTACATGTAATGATTCAAAATTTATAAACAAGTGTGTAAAGATCCTAAGACCTCAGAAGCCAGTAAGAACTTTACCAAAAGAAAATTCATTCAATTAACCCAAAGAAAATTCAACCGCATAAAATTAATGGGAAATATATATTACCTCTTCTGGTAGCAATGGCAACTTGGTGATATTAAAGTCATCATATAACATATAGAATTGATCTATATACTTCTGTTGCATCTTTATACGGGCTTTCAACAACTTGGATTCGACAGCTGTAATAAACACAAGCTAACACTGGATCAGCAGACCATTAGGCAAAAGAAAGAACATAAAAATCAGATTTGTGCTATTAATATGGTGATATTGTGCTTTATAAACAAAATTGTATATCTCTCCCTCCAAGTTGTTTGGTCAACGTAACACGTGAGTTTTTTGGGGCCCACACATTGACCCAGCAGAAAGAGGAAAAAGAAACAACAAAGAGAAACAATATCAACCTTACAAAAATGTCGTTACTGCTTCGTACATTGCTACTTATAAGATTATGTGTTACGTTTAAAGTTTTTTGTGATACATATAAGTATGATAATTCTACATATAGATACACGTATATTTAGTGTTGGCTATGAAGATAGAGTTTTTAGTTATATGATACATATAAGCATGATAGTGTTATGTAAGGACATGAGAAAGCTTGTATGTAGATATAACTATAAGTAGCACTATCACAGTTATATGTACTGCAAAAGATGCTCATACGTTACACTTTTCACCTTACACGTAAAAGTAAAGGTGTGCTTTAGGGTTTATGCCATTTCTATTTCCGCCTTTTGCTAGGTCCAGCACGCTAATGCGTCGCACAATGAGTGTCCCTCGAAAAACCTATGCATTACGTTTCCCAAAGCCAATCAGTTCTCCTTAACTCACTTTTCTAATGTAGGCTTCACTAAAACTAATAGTTGGAAAATCTTTTAGGATTCATTTTGGAAATACCTTATTGTTTGGGGATCAAGTGGGCTCAAATCTGAGATAAAGTAAGCCCCATTTAGAACAATGCATTTTTCTTCTCAGACATTTTCTTTTTCTTGAAGCTTAATTAAGCACCATAACTCGACAAAACTATATTCGGCCTACAACTGCAGTCCTATAATGGGTGATGTGAAGATTGGCCTAATACTACATTTTGGCTGTATTTGGACCTTATTTTGGCTCTTGTGAAGTGACTCAGATCTAATCAGATTTAACTTAGGTCAAAATTGGAACCAAAATAAGCCAAAATGTGTCAAGCAAATCAACTTAAGCCAATCTGGGCTGAACCAAACCAACCAACTAGCTAGTCCAACAATGGACAGGTGCTATGACAGTGTCAGCCAATTTGTTGGTTGACGCTAACAATCGACGGCCAGCCCCTACTTCCCAAATCCTGCGCCTGTTTCCAGCAACATGCTCAAAGACTTCTTCCACTCTTCCTTCACGCATCTCCCTACCTTCTCCACTATAACAGGGCGTAAGAATGAAACCAATAATCTATAAAATCAATCCTAATTCTTTCTTGAACGAGGTTGCTGTTGATGATCAAGATTTGCCTAAGTATTAAGTAAGAAAGGGGACTTTCATCACTGTTTTAACAGTTCTAGCACAAGTGGTGTTTGATGCTGGAGCTGCAAAGGGAGTGCAAGTTGTCACTTTTGGATGCCACAATGGTTCTAGAGGTGCTAGGGCATTGTTTCATTCTTTTACCTTTTTTATTTCTTTGTTTCTCTTTGATTTCTAGGGTTTCCTTACAAGTACTTGTCAACTTGCTTTAAATTTTGTATAAACAGCACAGGACCTCATTTAAAATTTGTCTTTGTTGTTTTATATCAAAATGCCAGAGATTTGTTGGTGGAATATTGTTGTTCTTTCAAACCTTTGAAAATCCTATGAAATTTCCATCATTGAAGCAAAACTTGAGGCCAAAAATTTGCATAATTGCTAGTTCATGTGCATGAAGAGTTAGGTTTTCTTAAATCTAGGTAAGTTCATTGTTTTCTTTCACATGTTTACAGAATTCACATAAAACAATAAATATTCATGTGAATTGCAAACGTGATAGCTTAATTGAAGAGATCTAGTCCTCCTTTACATTGCATGAAATAGGGATAATGGTATGTTAAATAGGTTACATGCGCTTAAATTCAGTCTACTTAGCATGAATGTGTTTTGAATAATCCTAGGAACGTAAGTTCCAATTTTCACAATTTTAATATCAAATGAAACAAAGAACCAAAACCCTTACAATCAAGATCAATTTTGACAAAATAAGTTGTAGGCTACCCAGAAATCAACCCTAACGATGGCCTATTCCTAGTGACACCAATACTGGCTGGCATGCACAATTGGTTGGCCACGTCAGATTTTCTGATTTCCTGGCCTTCACGTTTTCATGCAACTTTGACCTACAATCAACCTAACCTAAGCCACCAATTATTGGCAGCTTGAGGATCAAGCTTAGCAACCCCCATGCTGCAACAAGGAGGGAGGACAAAAAGAGAGAGATGAAAGGGGAGGGATGGTGAGAGCATCCTCATAGAGAGAGAGGGAGGGTTGGGGGGGGTGGGGGGGGGTTTGTATTTTTGTCTCACCCCAGTCCAGAATCCATTATTTTCATGGATTCAGATCTCTCTTAAATTACAATGACAAGCTTAGATTTAACAAAATATAGCCATGATTACCCTAAACTCAACATAGGTTAAGCACAATGAAAGAATTACATGGGTGTCACTGTAATTTTATATTCACCTTATAGTGTGTGAAAAGTAATTCTAGTTTATTATTAGGAATCCTAGGATTTTATTGGCTAACTGGTAGTTTCGAATTTCGAGAGATGTTTCAATTTCAATGGGGATCTTTATACTGGAGTTCTTTTCCTATTATTTCTTTCTGCTATATCCTTAATAGCGAGTTGGTTACACCTACAACCAAAATGGAAACCAAGCGTTTCATTTCTTCTATTGAAAAAGGCAAAAAAAAAATCGAAGTCGATTTGCTTTATAAAAAGAAGATATCAATGAACTTCTATGAAATGGTTTCACGGGATTCCGCCGATTGTCTCGATCGTGAGATATCATTGAGAAATAGGAATCCATGTTACTTGAAAATTTTCAAAAGACTTTCCAAGTAGAGAGATTCCCAGAAATGGCGGATCTATTCACTCTATCAATAACCGAGCTTGAAAAGACATAGGGCTGAAGAGAGAGCCAAAAGGCGGAGCGAATCCGGAAAGATTGCCTCAGTTTGGATTGTTCTCTAGAAAAATCCAGATATTGATAAAATTTAGTCGATGTTCTTTTTTTTTTCGATAACAATCTAGTTGCAATGTTAAATATGTAAGAGGTGGTGGTTTAATGCGGCATATTTGGAAAAATCCCATCAAAAAATATAATACCAAACTACAATATCAAATGAAATATAGGACCAAATAAGGGAAAAATTTTACCTTCATCATCAAAAAGTACTTGATTAATGATTATGTTATGAGCATCTATCTCAAACTTAGCAAGTTCTTGTACTAATCTCTCTGTTTCATAGAGAGATAGGAACTCCGGAATGCACACACAGACAAAAGTCGTCATGTCCTACAAAGGAAAAAGAAATTCACGTCAGTTGGCTACTACTACATTTCAGGGATGATCTTCTGGAAGATATCAGTGAATAAAAAATCATGAAAATGAGGACAGCAGTGTAACTAAAAGCAACAAATAACCAAAAAGTATTCCTGAAAAAAACCGGGGTCTGGGATTGTTTGGAAGCCTACGATAACCGGGCTAATGTAGCAAAGGAAGAACTTACTTCTACCCCTAAAAAAGATAAAACCTATTCCATTTCTTTGAATAAGAGTGTTCATAGAGCTAAATAAGTTCAATCACTCTCATCAAAACAATGAAATAGGAAGATTTGTATCACTTTAAGATTTTCAACATCAGAACACGAGGAAATTATCTCAAATGAAAAAACTGAGGTTAAGCAGTATCCATGAAAACCTCATGACAATGAAACCTGTAGCAAAAAATAAGAGCAACACTTTGATTTATGAAAGCAGGTAGGAAGGCTAAAACCAAATAATCGATCTTTATGATAAAATGGCTTTCACAGAATAATATCTAAATTTTAAGTGTTCAGTTTGCATCCCATAATACTGAGAAGCAGGGGAAAAAGGAAGAGAAAATAGAACATCTGAATTCTGAAACTTTCTTTCCTTCATTCACATTGCTTGATCCTTTCTACTGCTAATTACCATTTCACTTGAATGGAAGCATAAAAGCTAGTCACAACCTTTCCTAGTAGGAAATGTGGAAAAAAGAAAGAAACCCGTTCATTGTTATAAGCTCAAAAAAAGATCACTAAAGATTCACAATCGCAGTAGTTTCTTGTAGAAACCATTAAAACACTTCAGGGATCAGTGATATAAAACAGAACTGAGAGTAAAAAACTAGGTCTATGAACAGCCTCTCTGAGCAAAAAGGAATCATTATTATTTAGAAGATCAAACAGTGAGATGAATAATTATTTTCAAAAAAATATATAAATATATAGAAGAATTAGTCCAAGAACACCAAAGCAATTAAGTAAACAGGTACTGCCGAATCCAAAATACTCCTTTGAATCATTGATGAACATGTAAATATGAAAAGGATATTGACGATATAATTTCATACACTGCAGCTACATCAATATTTGAAAATGCATAAGCTAGCTTGCTTAATAGTGGATTATCAAGCCAACCAAAGAAGCATTCAAAATAAATAAATAGAATCTTACTGCATCTTTAAATTGTTTATTGACTTGTTGAATTACATCCTTCATGCCTTCAAGTCTTCCCAGCATTGCATCTTCACTGAACTCATCACCAAGACCGAAGAGACGAGAAGCCTTCCATAAATGCAAATATCAGATAAAACAACAAACTTAACTCAAAAGGAGAAAAGCATATAAAGCACAATGTTCCCACCTAAAGAATTTTTTATCAAAATCTATCTCAATGTATGAACACAACTAGCTAGAAAAGCTTGAAGGGACTAAAGAAAACAATGATTATAGCTGAAATGACAATCCACAGAAACCTAGTAAGATAATCCATGTACACAATCTCAAAATGCCAGAATTCTCACAACTTCAAGGAATAATTCTAAGTCCATTACCTTTCCTTCCTTATCTTAATACTGATAAGGGTCTGTGTTTTATGCATTCTAGATATGTCACTCACTCTGAGACAACTGTGGATGATTGTGCTGCCAAGATGTCATGCACCATGGAGCCAACGTAGGAAATTATTTCAAGTTGGCCTTCCACTAATCCAACAAGTTGGCCTTCCACTAATCCAACAAGTTGGCCTTCCACTAATCCAACAAGTTGGCCTTCCACTAATCCAACAAGTTACAGTTATCATCAAGCTGAATTTACAAATCTAAATAAAATTATAACTCGTATAGGTTTGTTGTAGGTGGTAGGACCCTTGAGCTCGCCAATGACCTCGATCCCATTGCAACTGTTTCTTTTTGTCTTTTTGTCGTTGCCTTTAGAGAGCTCTTAAAACTTCCTTGTATGCTAGTGTTTCACTCAATTTATAGAATCATTCAACACATTTTAAATAGAACAAAAACTACTAGTAGGTCCTCTTTTGTCACCAGAAAACAATCAAAGTAATGCAATTATTAGGTTTTTTTGCTTTTGAAAAGAGGTGAATGCTTTTGTAAATAGCGTAGAACACCAAAAATTGAAAATGGCCAAGGATTCTTAGTAACTTTATCAAGGGTATCCAATGCATAATTACAAAATCTATTTCATGGCATGCGTATAATTAGTCAAATTATCAGGGTTTCAACCAAGATTTTGTAGCGTGTTGTAGCAATCCAAAAAGAGATGGAATTTGAACTTCATTCTACTCTCCTTTTAATTCAAAGGTCTGAAGATGTCTACATAGAACTAACAAAAGGAGTGCAGTCGAGTCATTTGAGTAAGATTCCTTCAAGGTGCCAGAAAACTAACAAAAGGAGTGCAATTAACTAAGGTTCATGAATATGCCAATGATGAGTAGAAACTTTATATTTAAATAGCTTATATTTAAATAGCTTCTCATATTTCTCAACTTGTCATGTGATAGAAACTTTTTTTTTAATAGAGCATGTGTTGAAATAACATACCTGTGTTTTGCATGAATAATCTCTAATCAACATTAAATACAAGATTTTAAATAGGAATGATGATGATGATAGGATGTATATTCATGATTGAGATATAATTTACCAAGGATTAAAAATTTAAGCTTACCTGGGTTATGAGGCCACCAAATCTATTTTTCAAGGACATAAACTTTGCCAACCCCTTTTCCAAGGCTGTCGGAAATTGTAGCAATCGCAATGTATGACCAGTTGGAGCTGTATCAAAAACTATTACTGAATAGTCCATGGTTTGAACTAATCTGCAGCACCCACATTTAATAATAAGCAACACTTGATCATATTAAGCAAGAGCTTTTAATACTAATTTCATATTATAACTTTAAGTTTTTAAAAAAGCTACGAACCTGTTCTAAATGAGTTTATTTGGAAATGCAAACCCTCAAGCAATTGTTTAAGATAGGGACGTATTGATGAATGGTCCAGCAAAAGGCAAAAAACATAAACTAACATGGATTGTTGAGAAACTATCAGAATATCCGTAATTGAGATTACTGCCACAAAGCAAGTATACGTGGCCAACAAATTAGACTAGTCACTTACAGGTGTTAATGGAACGCATTCAAGAACAATAAATAAACAGGAATTTCAGCTACAGAAACTGCATCTAAAAGAGCAAGAAATTAACAGGAAATTCATCTTTAGAAAGCACATCTGATATCTTCATTTGTGGTTTTGTTTTTGCAAAGCCCAAGTTTCTTTTAGCTTATGTTCAACTATTGCCACTAGAATTTTCTAATATAGAAAGTTCCTAAATCATCCAGAAGTAATTGAGATACTTCTAACTTGCACTCGTACATAATTTGAATGAGAAAGGGAACTGTGCCTAAGTAGAATCTTCATTTACTTCAATCAGAAAGTACAAAAGGAAATAAAAAATACAATGATGCACACACGAATTTTTGAGGTTTGGAAATACTCAAGCAAGAAAATGCGTACATTAGAAAAGTATAGAAATTGTTACAATGACACAAAAACTTCATGGGCCGATTCACTGCAATAATCTACAAGCATCTCCAACGAAACTCTTTCTTTCAAATGCTTCTTCTAAAAGAAGGGCTTGAAAACTACCTGATGCACCATATAAGAGGATAAAACTCACTTGAGCATTTCTGCAAAACTCATAGCCTCATCAACCCCAGGGATGGCATTTGATAAATCTGAGACAATGCTGTCAAGCCCTTCATCATTTGTTAGCTCATCATTTTCAACTTTGGGATCCACCTCCTGCCAAAATTATAAATAGATTCATATTGTATCAAAAAGAGGGAGGAAATGAGGAAGGGAAAGGGGGTAATGGAGGAAGGGAGCAAGCGAGTTTGGAATTGATGAAACGAAAGAACATAAGGAATGGGGAAATGTACATAAATGTGCCACAATGCACCTCAAACCCCAACATGCTCGCAAGAACACACAAATAAATTTTATGCAATTGAAACTTCAGGAGGCAATGCAAATTTGTTTCTATCATCCACAGAGAAAACAGAAATACATACACATACAGAGGATGAGAATGATAGATATCCCAAAGTGTTTGAAAGTATGTATTTTACATTTAGAAGAGGATTCGAAAGCTACTTTAAAGTAATTAAAAACCAGAAATTCTTTCTCATTCTAACTTTAATCGTGAGAATAAACCTCAGTGCCAGATTATCTATTTCCACTGTTTCTCAGATTACAAAACTAGCCTAATGGAAATTAACTTTACATGTTTAGTTCAAAAAAAAAAAAAAACTTTACATGTTGCCTTGTTCCATTGTACATTGTGATTCTTTTCTATATTGCATGAAAAACATGGGAACAACATCGGGCATCAAATTTACATAACCCACAACAATGATACGTAAAGAGCATAACTGCCGACAGTAATCTTTGCTCAGGTTCACAATTATAGATTATTCGAGATTCCCCCTCCTCAAGTAAACCTAAATCAGAAAAACTTTTTTAACTTCTCAAAGGCAATTTTTACATGCCAATAGGGTGGAGTCAGAGAAATGTCATGAATCTAACGAAAGAAATATGAAAGTAGAAACTTTGAAATAATAACTCTAATACTGGTCTAGGATGCGCAGCTAGGATGTGCAGCGAATGAATGTAAATAAAAGGGAAACGGAAGCTTCGCAACGGCGATCGACAACTGACCATGGCGAAGAGATTGGTGAAGCCATTGACAAGCGTGGGGATCTTGGTGAAGCGCTGCTGGAAAGCGTCGCTTAGATTGTGGGCAGGATCAGTGGAGATGATAAGCACCGACTGCCGCACTGAAGCCAGTAAAATCGCTAGGATCGAGCTGCACGTCGTCTTCCCCACGCCTCCCTTGCCCCCGACGAACACCCACTTCAAGCTTTCCTGCTCGAGTACATTCCGCACCGTTCCCTCCGGCATATCCATCTCTTTCTCTCTCTATTTATCTCTCTACCTCTAACTCGCTCTTCCTCCTCTTCCCTTCTCGATTAGTCTGATTAGGGTTAACAATAAAGCGACGGAGAGAAGGGAAGAAGATCGGATGCGGTGGCCAGCTGGACGGAAGGGGAAGAGCGGCGAAGGGTAGTTCGGTTGCTTTAGATCGCAATGGTAATTATTATTCTTATATAAATCAATTATTATTATTATTCGGGTAAATTGCTTATAGGTCCTTGGTACTTATGATTCATCATAATTTGATTCAAATTTAAAAATAGTAATTGAGTCATTTCAAACATAAAAAAGTAGCCGGGTTCTTTGCCCTCATGTGCACTTTTTTTTTACCATGAATGCACATTTACATAATCTTAAGCATCAATTTATCTAATTTATTAATAATAGAAATATTAGGATAAATTAGAAAGATCAAATTGCTATTTACCTATTTCTAAATTATGTTGATTTAGTCCTAAATTTAAGACTTTTATTATGTTCTATGAGTTGAATGACTTATGTTAATCAAAAGTATTATAAAAGTAAATTTAAAAGTACATAATTTTACATATGATCTACTAATTGATCTGTAATATTTCCTTAAGTTTCTATTTATTTGACAATTTAAAATTAATCTGGTTTAATTTTAAATAGATATATCACAAAATACATAAAATTTAATATTAAAAATTAATTTTATTTTACATTCTAAGCACATTATTAAAATAATAATTAATTTATATCACATCTCTCATATATTCTAATATAATAACTAATTTTATATCACATATTCAACATAATGGCATGTTTAGTTCGAGATATTTTTTTACCCAACACAAATTTTAATCATAAAAATTAATTTTATTTCATATTCAATACAAATATGAATATTAAAATTAAAAATATTTCATATTTTACATACTTTTTAATATTAAAATAATTTTTTTCTATTAAATTTAAAAATATATATATATTTTCTTGTTAAAAAAAAGCTCGAACTAAATGAGGCCAATAATTAACTTTATTTCACATCATTCATAATTTTCATTAAAAAATATATTTATCTAAATTTAATTTTAATTTTATTAAATTTAAATTTTATAAATAAATAGGCAAATAATATACTAAAAGACAAAAAAAGATGTCACTAATTGACTTTTTTTTAAACATTATATATGTTTCCGAATGATACAATATCATAAGTCAATGAATTTACTTTTTATTAATTTTATTAATGAATCCTCACATATACTTTGGGAACCTATGAGAAACTTTTGTTTTCTTAAGGATAATAAGAGTAATTTTGACCTACAATGTAGATCTAATCTTGTTTTATTTGGACCAATGTGCAATCACATATGGAATTTTAGGGATCTAACATCAAAGTAAATTGATAACTCAATTTCTCAACTGTCATGATTTGTATGGGTGAACCAAAGTGCAATATCCTGAGAATGTCATGGGCCTATGAGCAATTTACCCATCATAGACTATGGAGTTCTGAGACTTCAGAGAATTATGCACTTTTGGTGTGTTTGTTTATAAGATTAAATTTAAAAAAGTTAAAATTAAATTTAGATAGAGATATTTTTTTATTAAAAATTGTGAATGATGTGAAATAAAATTAATTATTATATTGAGATATATGAGGGATGTGATATAAATTTAGTTATTATGTTTGAATATGTGAGGGATGTGATATAAATTAGTTATTATTTTAGTAATATGTGTAGGATGTGAAATAAATTTAATTTTTAATATTAAATTTTATGTATGATGTGATATGCCTGGTTAAAATTAAACTAGGTTAATTTTAAATTCCTAGACAAACGGGATTTTTAAGTTTTTTTTAAATAAGATTATTTTAATATTTAATATAAACATAAAATTATTTTATTATTAACTATTATGATAAATATAAATAAAGTTTTTTCTCTTAAAAAAAAATATAATATTAAATAAAGTTAAATGTTAAAATTTAAATTCATATAAAATATAAATTAAAATTTAAAAATAAAAAAATATTTTATATTTATTTTATGCAAATTTTGACTTTAAATAATTACTTTATTTTACACCAACACACTTC
>JAEMOT010002050.1:60207-94532 GCA_019297695.1 Apostasia ramifera
TATTTCATATTTTACGGAATTTTTTAATATTAAAATTTTTTTTCTTATTAAATTTATAAAATAAAAATATTTTTTTTTCTTTTGTTCAAAAGTCAATAGCCTTTTGAGTAACAATTTTATAATTTTTAAAAAAACTATCTAAAAATATCATTAAATCAAATAATTATTATTTTTAAATAACATAATATAATATCAAAATAACATTAAACTAAATACCTTCTAAAATTTTTTTAATCTAAAAAAAAATCCCAATCAAATAAGAGTTATGATGCCATCCTTGCCCTTGGTGGCTCTTGAAAATGATCATTCTGCTTATTGCCTCTATCATGGGATTGTAATCAAGTAGAATCTCACAATTATTTGCTGTGGGGCTGCAAGTTGTTTTTTTTTTTATCTTAATCAACAAAAAAATAAACAATTTTCGATTTTCGGTTTCAGATTCACACGAGAAGCACTTTATATTGAAAGTTGCATCTAGCCCTGCTCGGCAATAGGCTAAAAATCATGATTAAAATTACCCATGATCAAAATCTTAAATTTATTTTAAAAAAATTTAAAAAATTATTTTATATCTCATCTCACACAAATTCCAACATTAAACAATCACTTTATTTCATATCCAACACAATTCTCAATAAATCAATCAACTTTATTTCACATCATACACAATTTTTAATATGATCAATTTACTTTATTTCACATCATACATATTTTTCAAAAATGACTAAAAATTTCAACTACATATTTTTTTTTTCTTATTACCAAACAGAGCCGACTACTGCTTTTTATAATATTTGACTTACATATAATGGCAAAGTACTTTATACTTAACCTTTCACCTACAATCTCACCATATTTGGGTGGAAAGTGATGATCTCACTATAATACATGACTGATTAGATATCGTTACAGCAAAAATAGATATTTGTAACCAATATAAATAACATCACAAAACATCAAAGATAATATTGAATCAAACGCTTACAAGATAACTTTATTATATTTGGAAAAGCCAGATTCTGTGGTACAAGTTCGAAGATTCCTGCATGACATAACTGATAAGCCTCAGCCCTATTTGGTAAGAAGCCACATTAAGGCTAGGCATAAATTTAAGATTTAAAGTTAGCATCAAAATTTTGAGGCTAAGTAAATCTCAGTCAAATAAGAAAAAAAAATTAAAGAAACTAATATCAAAACATTTGAAGTGAATTTTATCTTTTTTTGATGTAAAAAAGGAATTTTATCTTAGCCTCAAAACTGGAATCAAATTTAGGCTCAACTGTAGAATGGGTTGTTACCACGTAGAATAGACAGTAAGCAGAGAGATTCTAATCGCAAGTGGGGAAGAGCAAGCAGCAAACAAGCAAGTGGTAGCCAAAAGTTCTGCAGGGTTGCGAGAGCAGCAGCACATTCTGCAATCAGGTAAGAGTTTCTTCGTTGTTGAATCTGCAGCTATCCACCTCTCTTTTTTGTCTCTTCGACGATCCTATCTGCAGAGAAATGTCACCGATCCAAATGAAAGATTACGTCAAATTTGAACCAATATTGTTCGATGAATCCCCACCAAGCCCCCTCATCCAAATGCTAAGCACAGCAACCAGATTTTGAGATAGAGGGGTCATCAAGCTGTTTTAGGCCATTGAAATGAGAATGAAATTCAGCTCCATCAGTTTCTTTTTCCTTCAATAAAGGCCAAAGCTTTCTCCGTATTGAGCGCCTCGAAAAAGCAGGATGGATGGCATCTCTTGAAACTGGCACAATGTTCATCTTAGATTAATTTTGAACTACCAAATAAACCGAAACATGACAAGCTAGCACTACAGCGAAAATAAACAGAACAAGACCTTAATGCCAAACCAATTGGGTCATCTAAAATAAACAGAAAAAAATAAAATAATAGGATTATAGGGATGATAAAATGCTATGAAATCAATAGAAAAGGCAAGGTGCTGGTTTTCTTCTCACAATGCAGCAATATTACCGTTAGCTCTCTATCATCACAACAAACGGACATCAAGAGGACCCTAACAGAGTTCATTACTTAGGGGATGTCCACTTCAATCCAATCTAGATATTAATGTTATTAAACATCAATGTTATCTAAATGACTATATAGTCTAGCAATTATTGTTTATTTGATTAGATAAAATCATATTATGTATTAAATTGTTAATGATTATCAAACTTTGGGAATCTAAAAATAATTTACCATTAAGATCATGACCTCTAGTTTCACCATCATGAAATCAGATTCTTACTTCACATTCTGACTTCCCTTACTTCTATGTCACTGTTGATTCATTCACAAGGGAGGAGACCAACTAGACGTCATACAAATTTTAAAAGTGGCAATTTTATTATTTTTTACAATGGCATTTAATTATAATTATTTTCTCTAATTAACATAACATAAAATCACATAAACATCAAACTGAATGCTCCCCTTAAGTTAAATTAGACAGAACTAATTAAGAGTTCCAAACATATTAATCAAGAAATCTCAAACACATTGACAACAGGAGATGCAAATCCTACAGCAGAATAGATGCGATATAAATCCTACAGCTAAACAGATGGAGAAACCTTTGCTACTTCCCAGTAAATGTAACAAGTAGCTCTATAGCTCACTTGCACAAATTTAAGTTAGACAAATTAAATAAATAAAAAAGAATATTGCTTATTAAACATCTTAATCTTTATATTTGCATATATAACAAGAGCACATTTTAAAACACTACAAAATACACACGATTATTACAACTGAAAATACTAAAAGTATTACATGCTTAGTTTATCATAAATTTCAAGAAATGTCACAAAATTTAGTAAACATCGTTAATACAAAGACATTTGGTTATGAACAATATATTGACAAGAAAAGATGAAAAAACAATCATGATGGAATAATTCAACCAAGAAAATAGAAAGCCTAGTTTTTGACAAAAGAATGTGTTTTCATGAAGTATTTAGAATTTCTTTGTGTTGCATAAGAAAATAACAAATATGAGGAAAGTAGATACTTTTTATGTGCATCTAAATTTAATAATACAAACGTGGAACATGTCATAATGTTGATTAATAAATAATCCAAGAAGTTCAGCAACTTGCCTGAGACTAGCAATATAAGCATGAACAATCTGAGCACTGGATGATCACTCGCTTCTGCCTCATCAACTTTAGAGGAATCCTTGCTTAAGAGAAAATCAACTCAAGGCCCATTTAAGTTAACTTCCTCGTTAACTGCAAGGGCTAAGCTCTCAGTTAAAAAGTCAAAAGTCTGTGGGCTAATACAACAGCGCTTCTCCTGCATGATAGCTCGCATCTCAGAGCACACATTAACATGACCCCCCTCTTTAAGAACGCCATCTATAACAATTTTCCATACAATCTCATCCAAATTATAGCCCATCTCTAATATTCCTAGGAACCGCAATTTAGCTTCATTCAGCATACCCTCATTGCAAAGCCCTGTTATAAGAAGTTTACATGAATTTATATGGGGCAGATAGCCACATTCAAACATAGAATTAATCCAAGACGAAGCTTCATTATAGAGCTTCAAATTGCAACAACTACTAATTAAAAACGTGTAGGTGTCTTCATTTGGGTTGAGGCCTCTTTCTTTCATCTGAGAAAACAGTATTTTAGCTTCTTCGATTCGCTCCACTTTGCAGAATCCCGAAACGATGGAATTGTAACAGATAATATCAAGAGTGCAACCATGTTTAATCATCTCATCAAACAGCTCCAAGACGGTGTCCATTTCCACTAGTTTCCACACATCGACTACTTCATCGGAGCCAACTTTACCTAATTTTCTTCTAGAGAGATGTTTAAGTATAGTGAAGTAAACACCATGGTCCAGCTGACAGTTAGAACCCAACAGTTGTTTCAACAAAGAAAAAGCTTCATCCATCAATCCTAAATTTCCATAGCCATCTATCAATATAGTGTAGGTTGTCAAGTCAGGAGAAACAGCCTCTTTCTTCATTTCCATAACAATATTTTCAGCGTCATCCATCTGTCCTTGACTGCAATAGAAACGAATGAAAACAGTGTAAGTAAATACATTAGGCTGGCACCCTTTTGATCTCATTTGGCCAAATAATGTCTTGGCATGTTCATATTCCCCTCTCTTCAACCTATCATCAATAAGAATTGTATATGTTGCAGCTGTGGGCATTACTCCTTTCTGCAACATATCCTCCAACACTGATAATGATTCCACAAATCTATTCTCTTTACACAGTCCATCTATCAAAGAACTATATGTGTATACATCAGGTAAGCATTCCTCAGACAACATATTCTCAATCAGCGACTGAGCTATTTCTATCTTCCCACTTTTACATAATCCATCGATTAGTTCACTATACATCACCGTATTTGCTTGAATCCCTTTATCATTCAGACTATTAAAGAGAGAAAGAGCACTCTCAGTTTCCCCATTCTTGCAAAGGGCACCAATCAGAACCGAGTATATATACAGATCAGGGACAAAGCCTCCATCTTCCATTAATTTAAGCAACCTGAATGCGCACTCTATCTGCCCTTCGTTGCATTGTCCATGAATTAACAAACTGTATGTAAGAAGATTAGGAGATAAACCAACATTTCGCATTTTAGTTAACAAAGCCATTGCCTTATGCACATGCTTACTCTGGCAAAATCCTTGAATCAGTAAGTTATACATCCAAGTGTTTGGTTTACACTCATTTGACTCCATCAACTCTATAACCTCCAATGCGGCCTTCATCTTTCCTTTTCTGCAATAGCCGTAAACCAAAGGACTGTAGGTAACAACATTCGGTACTAGGCCTTCCCTCAAAGCCATATCTAACCATATCTGGGCATCATCAAGCTTATCATCCTTACAAAGACAATCGATCAGTGTCGAATAAGTATAAATATCGGGTTTGCAACTATTTGACTTCATCAAGTTTAGGACTCGAGTTGCATCATTCGCACTTCTCTTTTTGGAATATCCATCAATTAAAGAAGTATATACAATGGCATTAAGCTTCAAGCCATTCTTAATGCCAATATGCAGCATCGTTTCAGCATCCACCAGCCTATGCTCCTTACAGAGACAATTAATCATTGTGGAGTAAGTATAAGCATCAGATTTGCAGCCATTTGATTCCATCAAGTCTATAATCCCTAAAGCAGTATCAATCTTCCCAAGCTTGCAATAACCATCAATCAATGTATTATATGTCACAGTGTTTGGGGACAAACCATGTCTAGGCATTTCATTCAGTAACTTCTCTGCAACCTCGAGCTTACCTTCCTTGCAGAGACCATTTATAAGCACCGTGTATGTGTGTATGTTCGGAGAACACCCATCATCTTTCATATTCGAGAACAAGACAAAGGCCTCATTAACCTGATTCTTCCTACATAGGCCCTGGATAAGAATTGTGTAAGAAAATTTGTTCCTCGAGCAACCATTTTCAGGCATCATCAAGAAAATCCAACATGCTTTATCCACATCAAGGTTCATGCAAAGACCCAATATCAGAGAATTGCAAGTAAAAGTATCTGGTCTTAACCCAGCATTCACCAAATCCTTCAGGCAATTCTTTGCCTCTGACAGATTTCCTCCATCGCAGTATGCCTTGATGATGGTGTTATAAGCCAACAAATCAGGAAAAATTTCATCTTCCAGCATATGTCGAAATACATCTTTCATCTCACCTATCATTTTGAAGCTCGTCACCAGCTTTAGCATGCTATTATACAGCCAAAGAGAAGGCTCGAAGCTGACACCAAAACGACGACGTCCTGAAACACAGCGCCTCACGGCCCTGATAGTCGAGAGAGCCCGGCGCACGTCTTCAGCGGAGGCGCTCGATTTGATCATGGATACAACTAGCTTGAAAACATTGATGCAGAACTTGGATTTCAAGAGAATTCTGATGAGCGTTGCGTGGGATTCGACGGTGTGCCTGTAGTCTGGCCTGCCGTCCATCCACCGAAAGAAGGAAAGGGCTTTTTTCGGGTCGCTGGAGAGGCCTTTAAGGAGCTCCGAGACGTGATGACCGGTGAGAGAAGGAACCAATTTCCTCAATACGTTGCTTCGGTGCCAGCTACGGCGGTTAAGGATGCAGGAGACCTCCGAGAGAATATGAGAAGTAGGAGGACTCGGAGTTTCTATGCATACGGCGACGGCAGCAGCAGAGGATGAAAATGGTCTCTGCGATGAAGCAAAGAGGTGAGAGGTTGAGGAAGATGGCCTCCACCTTCTCATGGTACTAGGGCTTTACCTCTGGGATCCCTGGGTTTTAGAACGAACGGACGAGGATGAGAGAGAGAGAGAGAGAATCGCGGCATAAATCTGCCGTTCGCTTTAGATCAGAGCAGATCTCTGCCCTCCAAATCGTGTCCGCAAATGATGAGTGTCCACAATGACACGATAATGTAGCTCCCAGTCCCAGTGCAGCTGTTTCGTGTTAACAGTCATTGTATGGAACAGTTAACTTACAACTGAGCCTCTAATTTTTATCAGACCTTTCACATAGATCCAAGCACATGTATTTTTTGGTAAATTACATCTAGGCCCTTAATATTATGATGTAATGCAACACAGATCCAAGTTTACAAATCTTCAATACCTAAGTCCTTTCATTACATTAATTATACCAATAAGATCATCTGATATTTTTAATAAATTTTTTTTTACATAACTATTTATCACGTTCTGTTACACATATTATAATGAAATGAGAAAAGTGAGAGTGTTTTATTTTCTTTTTTTCTTTTGATATTCATAAAAATCCTTAAAGAGTGTAATGATAGCTCGCATTGCTAGTTAGACTAGATGATCACGATCAATGACCATCCTAATTAAAAATAACTTTTATCCCTCACTTTTCTAATAAATAGAGTAGGTCACATCATGAAAATAATTATTTTTTAAAATACATATACACCATAACTTTTATCAAATTAAGCCAAGGTTAACTAAAAAGACAATAAAATAAAAAAATAAAAATTTCTAAATTATACAAGAAAGAAAGATAAATATCTTGATAGTTTTAGTAATTATCCAAAAAAATCATAAATCTTAATATAACAAATGAGCTAATAATTCTGTTATACTACACTGTACTAGCAAAAGTTAAATTACTAAGATTTTAAGTAAGATAATAAAAAAATAATTTCAATCACTTAAACATAAATTAACATAATTTGTAGATCATGAATATATAAAAGTCAACAATAAATATGCAATGCACATTGCGTAGAGATGAAAAAGTAAAGGGAGTTACTAAATCTGTTTGCATTAGTTAATTTGTTAGGCTCTGGAAGTCTCGTATAATCATCTCAACTATTTCTATAATTTTGAAGATAATTACCCTCTTTGGTTCTCTCCATAGACTAATTACCTAATATTATCACATCAAAAATCAAATTATCAAGGATTCTATATTCGATGACCCTCACTAATCACTTGTCCATACAAAATTATCGTCCCCTGACTAAAAATCAACATTTGATGTCAACACATTAATTATATCAATAGTCATTTGCTCAAGCAAGCAGATGTGATTACACATTAGTTTTTCTAATGTAATTTAATTGCTATATTACACATCAGTTTTTCTAATGTAATTTAATTGCTATATTCTATATTGTAAAATATAACCAAATTTAACATTCTTTTCAATTTTCATCTTGAGTCATTAAAAAAACATTTTTTACTTGTTTTCAATAGCATTATTGAAATCCCTCGTGACTTGCCAATCAATTATTCTAGCCTTGCAATCAGGTTCATCAATATTACATACATCTTATAGGCCTTATTTGGCATAAAGACTAAAATCAGGACCAAAATAGTATTAGTTTAAAAAACAGCAACACTAATAATAAATAAATATTTTTAATCATTTTACACAAATTATAATATAAAAAAAATATTATTTTACTTCACATACTTAATAATTTTCAATAAAATATCAACTTTATTTCACATCCTAGACCAAAATACTCGAAACTGCAATCATATTCCCGGAAGGCTCGAGCAGAGATTGAGAACAAAATCCCCAGACTTTCTATAGTTCCCCAGAGGTCTTTCGAATTTTGAATGGGGGGCCCCGATTGGCGTATTTTGAACATTCAAGTATTTTGATCTAGGATGTGAAATAAAGTTAATATTTTTATTAAAAATTATCGAGTATGTGAAGTAAAATAATATTTTTTTATTATTATTATTGCTATTTTTTAAACTAGTATCATTTTAGTTTTGATTTTAGTCCTCACGTCAAACAGGGTCATAAGACTTCAAAATATCTAAGTAGAATCATCAATTAAATTACAAGTTGGTATGTAGAAAAAGTCAGAAGATAGTGTGTCGGACCTCAGGGGTCCAGATGCAATTTACTCTCCCATTTAACACGGTTGATTCAAATTCGCTTAAGTTTTTATAATATTAAATAAAATATTATCAGTGTCGAACATAATTAACAGCCCTAAGCCCCTTCTGTTGCTGGAAGCACTTCCCATCGTTTGCGACAGAAACCATGGCCTCTGCGCAACAGGATGAAGCAAATCTCCAGCCCTTCCTCCAATGGCTCGCGGTCTCTCTCTCTCTTTCTCACGCACACACACACTCACTCACATCTACCTCCTCTCTCCCTCCTTCTGGCTAATTTGCCGCATCTAATGGATGTCCAGGCCAATGGCGGCCAACTTCGTGGCTGTACTATCAAGAGCTGCGGCCCTAACAAAGGTTTCGGCGTCTTCACGTCCACATCTTCATCTAACGACGGTAAAATTTGGCGCTTTAGATTTGTTTAGCCATTATCTTGCTCCGTATTCTATCTCGAAAACCCTCGTATGTCGCAGGAGTTGCCATGGTGGTTCCTCTCGATCTTGCCATTACTCCCATGCGCGTCCTCCAAGACCCTTTCATCGGTCCTATTTGCAGATCCATGTATGCGGATGGCGACGTTGATGATCGGTTCCTGATTATGCTCTTCCTTACAATCGAACGCCTCCGGCCGGACTCTTTGTGGAAACCGTACTTCTTCTATTATAGTGTTGTTTTTTTAATAATTTTCACGTGGGGACATGGTCATCTTCTTGTGATGATGTTTGACGCCTATTTCCTTTTTGAACTCTCAGTTGTTTAATTACTGCTGTTCTAACGGATTATTTGTCGAGCTTTAAGGGGATCTGATTCTTTTCTTTCTTCCGTCAATTGTTTGCATAATATTTGTTAAGTTCTTTAGTGGGATTTCTGAGCAGGTATCTTGACATGCTTCCGAAGACATTTGGGAATCCACTTTGGTTCAAGGACGATGAGCTTGTTGAATTGAAGGGCACGACATTATATCGAGCTAGTCAACTTCAGGTAACATGTAATTTTGCAAATGCAATCTGGTGGTTGCTGCTATTGTTGTTGCTTCCAATTTCATTCATTCCCAAGATGATTTATTGCAAAATGCTGTATGCAATTTTATGGGTCTGCATAACCTTTTTTCCCTTCTTAGTAGAAAATGATTGTTTATGCATGATCATTAGGACAGTCATCTAAGTTCAAATGAAGACAGGATAACCTTGTTCAAAAATGGAAGAGAATCCCAATTACTGATAACTGTTATCTATGTTCATATCTTATTTGTTTTGATGTCTGCTAACTCATATGACCATAATGCCATGATAGTTGCTAACATCTACTCAGACACGTATGAATATATCCAAGGTAACCAAACCATTAATTAGTAATTGTTTTTGTTCCTTCGATATTTATTTCTTCCATTCATTTTTATGTTGTGCAATTACAAAAAATAAATAAATACTATTTAATAACTAATATATTTATTGTCAATCTCTCAATATCTTGTTGATTGCCATTTTTATCTTCATAACTGACCTGGGTTTTATACTTTTATTTCGGTTGTTGCAGAAATTTTGTTTTAGGTACTCTTCTCTTTTTATGTTTTATTAGTACTCGATCAAGCTAAGTGGACGCAACATTTGTAGATTTAATTTAGCTATATAAGGCTAGATGACATTGTTTGTTACGTCATGGACAAAATAGTAACTTATATGCCCTGTTTGGCGTGAGGACCAAAATGATATTAGTTTAAAAAACAACAATAATAATGATAAATAAATTTTTTTAATCATTCTACACATATTCTAATATAAAAAAATATTATTTTACTTCACATACTCAATAATTCTCAATAAAAATATCAACTTTATTTCACATTCTAGACCAAAATACTTGAATCGAGTATTTTGATTTAGGATGTGAAATAACGTTGATATTTTTTTTGAGACTTATTAAGTATGTGAAGTAAAACAATATTTTTTATATTAGAATATGTGTAGAATGATGAAAATTTTTTATTTATTATTATTGTTGCTGTTTTTTGAACTAGTATTATTTTGATCCTCGCGCCAAGCAGGACCATAGAATTGATTTAGATGCTTATCAATTATGAGGCATAAGAATGTTCATCGGTAAAATGTGTACTATTGTTTAAAACTCTAATAGATTATAGATCTTAGTAAATTTAATGTACTCTGCCTTACATTTAGTAGAACTAAATTATTTTTTTGAAGCTGCAAGCTATACTTCACAGTAGATGTAGGCAGGTAGCCAAGCTTGTCCATTAAATGTTCTAAGATGAATTTATAAATCTGGACCTACTCCCTTCCCAGTAGCTAGTTGAGAGATGATATTTGCATTGCTTTCCTTGGAGATGTCTTGTGTAATACTTTTTTCCTTAGGAATTACCCTTTATTTTAATGAGTACTTTTAGGAAGTTTTGTCTTTTTTTTCTTTTACATGAAAAGGTCCATCAGTTTTTGAAACCTTTTTAAGTAGCCCTACAGTTCTCCTGAATTCATCCGATGGTCCTAAGGCCATTTTTCGCGTTGAAGTGACTAAAGTGTTGGTGAGTTGTCAAAGCTGTCGCAACGAAATCACTATTTAAAATGTTATCCATATAGTTGAATAGAGAAAAAGTTGTCAATTATAGCCTGTAGTGGTTGCAAGTGTAAATTTAATGAGAAGGTGATTGTATTGAACTATCATATTTGAAAATTAACTGCAAATTTAGTGAAAAATGATTACTATGGACATATTTGTTGACATGATGAGAAGATGAGGTACTTGACGCCTCCAAAAGTTTGGAAATTACTTGCAACTTGCTTTGGAGTTGAACACTAGCATGCAAATTTTCCAAATTTTTGGTTTCAGAAAATATTCTAACAAGCATGCAATATTCACTTGAACTTAAGTTTTAAATTGTTGATTAATGGCTCTAAGTTTTCTAAACAACCATATGGGTTCACGATAACCCTGCATTTGCTCTATTTAGAGGTTCATATATTCAAATTTTCCCCCCTTTTTGTTGTCCTTGACTTCGGAGTTAAACTGTCTTTTTGTTCGTACTAGAAGTGTCATTTTCCTTTATCTATTTGAACTCTCTAACTTGCATCCTATATGAGATTTTTTCAGATATATTTAATGTTTTTTTGAAACTTAAGATATATTTAATCTGAATAATAGAAAAAGGTGGGATATGATTGAAGATAACAGTTAATATAGTAAATATTAGGTGGGTAAAATGGAGAAGTTTCAAGTATCGCGCTATAAATTATCCAAAATGATAAAATAATACTATAATTTTATGATCAAATTTTTTATAGACCTTATTTACAAGAAACTAGGAAACCATTATTTGCAAACTTAAATGTTAAAAAAATTGGAAATGTTTAGATGAGTATACTATTAAATTGGAAATGATAGGAGTATTAAATTCCCGTATCAGAAGAGTGCATTAGTAATACTTGTTGCAGATATTATTACAATAAATCGATTTAAATGATTTGCATATGTATAAGAAATAGAATAAGATGCATTGTTAAGGTTTGGAAATTGTATTTTTTGTGAAATTAACATGAGAAGAATGCCTATACCCAAATTAATTATTCTAGATGCATAAAAATGAGGCGAGTATAATTAACTCCATGTATGGTACTATATATGAATAATTTGAGAGAAAAACGTGATTTTTAAAGTTGATTCCGAGGAATCGGCTCAAGGCTTTTGATGACAATGATCATGTGTATGATCGTTAAACTACTCTAACTTGTTGGTAGTTGTGTTTGCAACTTAATGAATTCAACATTTCTTACAATATTGCTAGCTTATATATTTGTTGGACTGCAATATATTGTACGTGGTAAGAGAGCTCCATGTACAAATTTATTAACTTAAATAAAAAATGTGGCTAAGCCTTGACATATAAAACTTAATTACTTGTTTTCTAGAATTTCAATGAAAATATTAGAGAAATGACATGCATGCATTACCGGAAAGGATAGTCATATGCTTTTTGTATTAGTAAATTCTAGTTTCCTTACAGTTTTTCATCTTATAGTGGACCAACTGGATAAGGACTAACATTTGCTATATATGTTTGATATAGAGGAGGAATCTGCAGGTTCTCTATAACGAGAAAGTAAAAGGCTTGGTTAATGAGCTTCTGGGCTGTGATGAAAGGTTTCTTGATGATCTCTATGATTATGTGAATTGTTTCTTATTTTATTTGATTTATTTATCAGTTATCTTTTCTTAGTTGTTTCGTTTGACTTGATATTGTATATTTTTCTTTTGGGGGTAATTACCTACTTGCGACATTGAATATCTACATATTACCTATTCATACTTAATAAATTATATTCTACATACTATAAAGTGCATAAAAACTACATCCATATTATAATTATATTATGTCTAATGTAACATTCTTAGTAGTTTATGATATACACAGTATAATAAAAATGTGTACAGTATAAATTATCAAGTATGAATGAGTAATATGTAAAATGATTTGGTTTATTGTGGCGCATATGTAGTTATCCCTTTTCCTTTTATACAGTGGAATCAAACCACTTATTCAATTTAATAGCAAAGACTCTCTTCATCTGCTATAGATTCAATGATAGATAAAGGAAAGTGTAGATGAGGTTGTCCTATTAATATTGCCATGTTATGCCACTCCCGATGGTGGTGGAGGTGTGATGAGAACTTAGAGAGAAAATTCGAATTGATAGAACTCATAAATTACTTTTTAAAAATTCTTTCAAATTGGATAAGTTAACTAGTCAAATGAAATGAACTAGTGTAGCAAAATAAAAAGCATAAGTAAATCTTCACGACAAAATCTCGAATAAAAAGTTGTGTTATTATAATTTTTTCAAAACAGTACCATTTTCACACAATACAAATTATATAATATCCATAGTCCACTTATACATCATTTTGCAATCTTAATATTATCAGATATATGAAACATTGTGATAAAACATAAGCCGGGTACAAAACAATGAAATAGTAAGTAGTGAACATAGCTATACCTCCTCAACCTCTTAGTCCTTTTCATGTGCCTTGGTCATGGTAGCAGTATTTGTTAAAGTGGCATAATTCCATCGACTCCAATACGAAATAAGCAAATATCTACAATAAATAAAAACTGTACAAGCATGTCAGTCATTTCACATAATTAATATGATATCATTCACAAGTAATTTGTAAGTACAATATACACAGTATCAAAACAAATATCACTAGAAAATTAAGTTTACTTATTAATCTATTTCTTAATTAATCACTTTTACTTTTAGGTCCCGATTTCTTAGTATGTTGTTATTCTGTCCCGATAAAGTATAATAGTTCTTAGCGACTATGCCGAATATCATAACATTAAAAAATATTGTCAATCATACGCTCAGCGGTAAATTGGAGATCAATAATAAGTCATGAATAGTTTTCATCGATTATCACATAAAATCAACAATGCTTGAACTGGGCTGGTGCATATATCATGAGAAACCTTAATTTTAGTTAGTTGTCGCATTTAAATCCTCTTTAATTTAAATCATATTTAATTCAGTTCTTTTAGAATTAGTGTCCTCGATGACACAAGCTTAACACTTTGCACAACAATGTCATTTGTCACAATTATCTCATAATTGATCTGCATACTTATCGGACTAGACTGGACTGGTTCTAGACTGTGTTCGAAACCGGTAGGCAAACCTAGAATCGGTCCAGTTCCAGGTTTCTGCATGAGTTCTTATAATATTAAATTAGTATGATTTCAATAGCAACACATAAGTTTATGATATAGCATGCACATTTAATGTGAAAGGAGATCCATGAAGAGGAGGTCTTAAATATTGTTGTAAAAAAGTAACTATAGAAGTGTTATTTGGAACTTTATTTAAAGTAGTAAAAAATTTTACTTTTTATGCTGTAATTTTACAAACATTGTGAATATAAGAAAAAGTAGTAGAACTTGTATGAGCTTCATGTAATAGATCTAATGATAATATGCGTTTCTGTATTCCTCATTGTTCATCAATTTAATGACAAGTAACAAATAGTTAACTTACCTTGTTAATGCTAGTTCAAATATTCAAAATTAAACTAGCCCTACAGGTAATATTAGTGAGATGCAAAATAAAAAATTTTTATATTCATGCATTGACATGTAATTTTTTTAAATGTGTGCCCAGATATACGATTGTATTGAGATTGTAAATACTAAATAATATATTCTAAGAAACCCCCTTTTCACATATTGTGAATGGTTGTTTAATTCGAACAATGAATTGAACTAAATCCTAATGTGCCTTATCATTCCTAAATGACCTGAGCATAAGTCCACTTTATGGTTATTTGTGTTTGATTTGCCTTTATAGTAGTAGGTTGACAAATTTTTTTGTCAACTTATGAAATTTAACTAAGTGTTTCTTAAATGTATCAATCGTACTACCTGTACCACTCTGTTTGTAGGATTGATTTTTATAAATTTTACAAATAACAGCGTACTTTTGTCTCTCTAGATTGCTATTAGGTACAATTTGTAATTCAAAATACTCTCATACCTTATTGTGTTTTGACCGAGCTTTGTTAGAGATGTCTAAAGATTAAGTTGAAGGGTCAGTGTCAGTGCCAACATCTCCACTAACCTCAAGGTTAGTGTGACATCCAAGAATGTTAATTTGGGATTAAAAATAATATTATTTTGGACTTAAAAGAAA
Source organism: Apostasia ramifera (assembly GCA_019297695.1). Taxonomy (NCBI): domain Eukaryota; kingdom Viridiplantae; phylum Streptophyta; class Magnoliopsida; order Asparagales; family Orchidaceae; genus Apostasia; species Apostasia ramifera. Next base: position 75,277 of record JAEMOT010002050.1, read on the forward strand.
TAAGTTTGAACCTAAATGTAAATATTTTGGACCTATTTATAAGAGAATAAAAATTGAGGGACCAAGATATAATTTTTTTCAGATAAGAACAGCAGCACCGCCTTTCTCTCTCCCTTTCACATGCTCTCCTGAGCGCCCTCTCTGCTACAGTTAAAAAAAAAAGAAAGAAGAGAGAAATATCTCCCTCCCTTTTCTGTTCTTCTCTCTCTCTCTCTCGTGCCTCTCTCCCTCTCTCGCCACACCTCTATTCCACTCGCAAGGGCTGCTACTGAGCCCTGAAAACAAAGGAAAAGAGGAAAAAAGCCACTCTGTCTCTTGTTGCTGCTCGTAGGGGGTGAATAAAGAGGGAGAAATTAATTTGTGACAAACAAAAAATAAGGTAGGTAATTCTTTTCCTTGAAATTAAAGTTAGTTTATTTTTATGTTTGTATGTATATGTATATATAATGCTAAGGGAATATGAAATGGTGGTATTTAATAAAGTGATTTGTTAATTGAGTGAAAGAATGAGTTAGATTTGATGTTCTATGAAGTGATGTAGTACTGAAGAATTTGTATACCTAGAACTGATGAGGGCGGGAAGTTGCCTATAACAAGTTATTTCGACGAGAGTGGGAGTGTTCGCTGGGTGATGTTCTAAAAAGGAATCACCTATGCAAAGTACGGCTCCTAACAAGGCTTTTATGATAACAAGTTGTTGGAATTTCTGTTAGGCTTCTAAGTGAAGGGGTATGTGAATGATAGATCTACTTCACTATACAAGAAAGTGTTATGATATTACGAAATTAAGTAAGAAGAAAGAAATGAGGTATTATGATGATGATTAATGAATTTATATCTCACATGTTATATTATCTTATCAGCGTGATATAGGACAAAAATGGAGTAATTTTATCAATTAATTATATTATATGCTATGGTATGATATTTGTGTTGCGCATGTGAAAATAATTTTAATATAATACATGTCATATATTTAGATATGTATAAATTGTTATTGAATATTCCATGTTGTTATTTCTATCATTTCTTATGATATTTGTATATATTTTAAAATTTATGTTATATTTTAGTTGAGATATTGTTTTACCTGCAGAGTCTGTATGTACGGACTCCTGCCATTTTTGGTGGCAGATATAACACTAAAGGATTCATGAAATTTGACAAGGGATATCAAATGTTGCAGCAAGCGATGTTAAATTTATGCTACATGTTATTAAGTGTATTTTTGACGTCTTGGTTACTAGTAATTCAGTCAAATTTTAATAAGGGATGTCGAGTATGTATTGATAGCCGACACGTCACAAGTGGTAATGGATTGGTTGCGATCTTATACGAAGAATATAGGTAGATATAGTGAGTTGCACTCACTACTTGTATATATATATACTGATGTTTACTGCTACTTGTTAGTTGTGACATGAAATATGAATATGATTATAAAAAACTTTAGAATTTGAAAAGTTGAATAACGATTATGAAATTATTTGTCTGGAAGTTGAGAAGTAACAAAATATTTTATGGAAATTAGGTATGTATAAATTATTGATGACTTGTGTAATTGATGTCTTAGGAACAGAAAAAAATGTCGGGATGACAAACAAAGATTTAATGTTAGTAGAGAAATATATGATGAAATTTCAAGAAAGACTTTAATAGAAGGAGGAAGGACAAATGATAAAAAAAGAGAAATGTCAACTGTATATTAAAGGTTTATTCACACCTTTACAGGACATATTAAAAGTGCAGCAGTATTTAGAATTTGATAAAATAATGGAAGATTCAGAGATCGCAGCATCAAACATGCTTATAAGTCAAGCGTGAAAATATCTTAAAAGTGAGAAAGTGATAATTAAGATGTAATAATACAAATGATATTTTGGTTATATAGACGATTATTCATGATTTATATTCTTTATGCTAAGTTGAAAATCAAGTGAGTAATGAAGAGCATAATGATGTAAAATTAATGGGTTATTGAGTTATTTTTCAAGTTAAAAAGACAAGTTATGACTTATGGACTTGGAACAACTAAATGAAATTAATATGATATTTTAATGTTCAACAATAAATTGTAAAGGGTTGCTTGTCATGTTTGTCCCTATCTTTGCTCAAGTTATGTAATATGGTAATCTGCCAAACTCGAGGATGGTTGTTAAGATGTGTAAATAATCTGTCAAATTTGGGGATGGTTGTATATGCGACATTCCTCCATTTGCGGGTTATAGGAGTTGCCGAAGATCCTATGTATATGTGGTGATAAAAAGAAGCACTTGAGGCATATTCCAAGAAATCAGGACCCAAAAGATAAAATGTATAAAGAATAAAAAGGTGGAGAAAGATAAGTTAGAGTGTGTAATGAAAGTCGGTGATTATTTATGTAAATTTTGAGGACGAAATTTCTTAAAGGTTTCCAAGAATGTTGATTTAGGATTAAAAATAATGTTGCTATTTTGGACTTAAAAAAAATAAATTTGGACCTAAATGTAAAGTTTTTGAACCATTTATAAGAGAATAAAAACTAAGAAACCAAAATGCAGTTTTTTCCAGATAAGAACAGCAGCACCTCCTTCCTTTCTCTCCCTTCCATGTGCCCTCCTGAGCACTTTCTTTACCACAGTTTAAAGAAAAAGAAAGAAGAGGAAAAAAATCTCTCTCCCTCTTCCATGCTTTTCTCTCTCGCGCGCCTCTCTCCTTTTCACCGCGCCTTTGTTAAGGGAATATAAAATGGTGGTGTTTAACAAAGTGATTTATTAATTGAGTAAAAAAATGAGTTAGATTTGATGTTCTGTGAGGTGATGTGGTACTGAAGAATTTGTATACCTAGAACTAAAAATTTTCAGAAAGGGAAAAAAAATCTTTGTTTTGTTGTTACAAATTTGTTAATGCTATATTTGCATGCTTAAGTTGTAACAAACTATTGAATAGAAATAGTTTCTCTCATGTTATTGTTCTCGTATTCCTACTATTTGTGTATATCTTGGTAGGTTCTATCTACTTGAGTTCTTTACTTGGATTGATTTTTAACATCAAATTTACCTTTTTTGGTGCTTAAACTTATGGTTTGGATGATATCATCAGAGCTAGGGAGGTGCAATTCGAGGATTTCCTTTGGTACGTATCTGTAGAAGACTCTGTTATATATGTAACTGCTGATCTTAATTTGAAGTATTGTTTTAAATATTCAACTCATTCATTATATTTTACATTGTATATTATTTTAAGTGATTCAATTATGGTATTTAAAATTACATGATTAAAATTTGTGCAAAACGATTTTCATGTCATGTATTAGTGTAAACATCAGTTGCAACACCTATTACGAATAAATGATAAAGTTTCATCAGACTAACCCCATATGTTGACCGAGATATTTGTTTCATCACTTTTTCGCAGTAGAATGTCTAACGAATGTTAACTATTTCTATGAGCATGATTCCATAACATTGATAACCTTATATCATGGTTGGTTTCTTGCTTCTACAATTTGAATATAGCTTGTTGACCTTGTATGTTGGTGTTTATAATTGGGCCCCACGTTTTGGGAATCTTTGTGTAGGTCCATGCCTTCTAGATTGCTTCTTGTGGGTTTCTAAAGTTACTTTTCTTTCATGTGTGTCTTGTACTATATTATGGAAAGACCAAAAATTAAATCCCCTAAGTGCTTGCTAGAGAACTCGAATTTCTAGAATTCACTTTTTAACTTTCTTTCTCCCTTCTCTTCTATTATTCTATACAGGGTCTCATTTGATATGTAGTTCACTAATTGACATTAAAATCAAGGTTCTCCTTGTTGCTTAGTTGTGGTCATTTGCAACACTGCAATAAAAGAACAAAATGATAGAATAATAGTGCAGTGTGCTTTCCTATAGATCGCCCACCTCAGTAGGGATCTCTGTCCTACCCATGAATAAGTTGGGAGAGGGCATTAAGTGGTTGATAGCCACTCCCATGAAATCTTCCTCTCTCTCTCTCTATCTGTTTGAAAATGTTATTTTCTGTCATCTTTTTTGTTAAATTTATCAATATTATTCACGATGAAATTTGGGCCAATCTGAATACTTTAACATGAAAGTTTAATTATTTTTTTGTGGACCTATTTGATGGTCAAATACTGATGTTTGAAATCTTGAAGTGGTGTTAGATTTATGCTGAACTTTCTTAAATGGGTGTGTTTAAGTAAGATGGCCATGTTATTTTTAGGTTGATGTTATTGACCAAATGTTTTACGGAAATTTTTTTTTTCATACATAAAGGAAAATTGGTGACAACTGTTGCCCCTGTTTGTTTGGCAGTTTAATATTAACTTAGTTAAATTTTAAACAGGCATCTCACATCACACATAAAATTTAATATTAAAATTTAATTTTATTTTACATCCTACACGCATTATCAAAATAATAATTAAGTTAACTAACTTATATCACATCCCTCACATATCCCAACATAATAATTAACTTTATTTTACATCATTCGCAATTTTCAATAAAAAAATATCTCTATCCAATTTTAATTTTAACCTTGTTAAATTTAACATTTTGTTAAATTTTTTATTACTTTCAAGTCTTTGTTGTTTGTTTATGGAGTATTTGTTTTGGGATGTTATTAACTTTTAGCTTTTCTTATATGTATCTGGTACCTCATTTCCCTATAATGTTCTTTGATTTTAGGCCATTTGGTAATGGGAATTTTAGACATGACTTTTTTTGTTAGGGCTAATTTTTTTATCATTTTAAAAATAAATTTTTTTAATTTATATCAATTCCTACACAAATTAATTTCCATATGAAAAATTAACTTTAACACATATCTTACGCAACTTCCAGTACAACTATTAATTTTATTTCATATTATGCACAACCTTTAACATAATTAACTTTATTTCTCTTCCCTATGCATATTTCAAGAAAGATCAAAATTTTCATTCCAAAAGTTTTTCTTCTAACCATCTGGCCCTTAGATGACAATACATTTTAAATTTAGTATTGGCAAATGGTCCCTGCACAATATTTAGATCAATCCTGAATACATATGCAACACATCTTGTCTATTGGTTCTTTCTTGTGTATAAGTATAATATTTTCTTTTGATAAAATTGTGTTTCTAATATAACAAATGCTAACTGTAACAGGGCAAACTCTATATTCTGGACTCGAGCTCTAAACATTCCATTTCCTCGTTCTTATGTATTCCCTGAATCAGTAGGAGGGCAAGGCAGCAATCCTGGTTGCCAGAACAGTGATTTTGATGCCCCTTTGGCACTGAAGGCTGGCAGAAAACTTGATGATACAAATGTTAGAAACCTGAAGGTCATACTTCTGTGGACTTTGATTGTTTGCGTTGCTCTTTGGTTGCTTAAGATTACTCTGTTATTACCTGCTAACTTAGAGCTTTAAAGCTTTTCTCTTTGTATATGCTTAAGTATTTTGTGCACTAAAATGCAAAATTACAATTGCTTTATTTAGTTCCTTCTCTCATACAAATCCTTACCATTTTAATTAGACGTTCTAGTTTATTGAAAGGAGGTGAAGTGTATTTTACTCCATGTAGGATGGTACTGTTTCAGACAAAAAAAGTGATGATTATGGCTCCAGAATACAAGCTGAGGAAACTTTATGGGTTGAGGGTCTGGTGCCTGGTATTGACTTCTGCAATCATGGTAAGCTAAGTTTCCTGGTATTGATATATCCTTTCTGTTAAGAAAATTTCATTTAGAAAGAGCTAGTTATAGATTAACTTATCAAGCTTTCAAAAAGGCTTATACTTCATAACTATAGCTGGCATTTATGTTAGCTCTCAAACTGGCTGGTATGGTAAATGTCTTATAAATTGCTGTTGGAGCTTGTTGGGCGCTGGCAAATGTCATACAAGTGCTTCAACATTCAATACCTATTTGCACAATATGGATAAGTTGTCATTAGTTTTTGAATGAGTATGTAGGTTGCCACCAATTTCCAGTGCTACTTCTGTATCAACTTGTTTTGTGATTGGAATTGGTATTTTGGTGTTGTTTTTGACGTAGTGGTTTACTTTCTTCACTCAAGACATACAGAACTACATGACATGCTGGAATTTGATTTTCCTCTTGTTCTAGTGTAATGATCAGGTTGTCTCTACATGTTACTATAATACATGTATGTGAAATCACGTTGTTCAAGCTTAGTACTCCCTTTCTTTTCTCTTTCATTTTTTAACTTTCTCCTTTTTCTTTGAAACTTCTTTACTGTAATCCGTAAGTTTAGTTTTATTAGTTAGTTATTTGTTGTCTAACCTTTTGTAAACCTATCAATTTTGAAATTTCATTTATTTAATTTGACTTAAACCTCCAATTTGCTAGTTTAGATTTTGCAATTGAAGTGACGTCGCATTTATTGTATTCGACTTTTCAAAACAAATTGCATCATAATCATACATTTAGTTGGTTATTTGTGAAATGCTACATCACAAATTATTGAAGCCATAGTTATAGCATGACCAATACCAACTATTTTTGCTTTAGTGTACATACACATAAAAATATTCTCAGGCCATAGGCCATAATCTACATGCTTAAACTTTTAGGTTAATTAGTGAGTAGAGGTTTAACATGATACTTGATCTAGAGTTCTCAAGCTTGAGCCTTAGTGTCTTGCTATTATGTCTAGCTTAAGGTTAAAAGAAAAACTATGATCTATGCTGAATTGAATTAACATTTCAAAGCAAATAAGCTTGCATGTGAGGGATTGTATAAAAATATAAGACATCCTATGTCATAAGACCTATAACTTGCAAGCTTATGCTTTTGGGTTACTTGATAATGAAAGATCTAACAATGGGGACTTTAGTAAGATGCCTAATTACAAGTTGATTTTTACCTTTTTTTTTGTTGCATAGACTACTTCAAAATCATATTAAAGTTATTCCTGACCCATAGCCTACTAGCTTAAGCTTTTAGGTTTGATGGTAACTTGAGATTTAATATGGCATCAAAGTTAGAGGTATCAAGTTCAAACCCAAGTCACCCCAGTTATCTAAAACATAAGGTTTATATATATACATATCTATATATATATATATACACATACATACAGACACACACACATCTATGTTGGACTCCACACTGCCAAGGAAATATGCTTGTGTTTAATGGGGCATGTTAAAATATAAAATTATTCTTGGCCCATAGCTTATTAGCTTATGTTTGTTGGTAACCAGAGATTTAGCAATATGTATCATCTGCATTTAACAATCATTGCAGCCTACTGAACTTTGGACCCTTGAATTCTGTTTTGATTGTAATGAGATCACAAGGACCTTAGGGCTTTGTAAGATCAACTATTACAAAACTCTGAATATAGAATCAAGGATTTTTGAGTTATATGATGTTGAATATGTTTTCTTTTGATTTTAAAGGTTATTTCTATTAGGTTTGATACCCGTGGCAACCTGGGAAGTTGATCGGATGGGATTCGTGACTGGAATTCCTTCCTCGATGTATCTCATGCTTGGTATATCTTTTGCAAAATTGTATGTTATGTGGCTATTCTGTTTGTTGGGTTCTTTTTATTGATTGTGAAATGGCTCTGATAACTTGTGCATTTACTATTTTTATTGTTTGAGGCTAACATATGCAATTATATGCATTGTCTACCTATTGAAATATTTGGGAAAATGAACATTTGACAGATCGAGTGATCATTATTGCGGTCATTATTAGGAAAAATCTTATCTCAATTTTTTGTTGTCGTTTTATGAATTCCATTTTAAGTGTTTGGTGGGGACACCGAATGACATGCTTATCATTCCTTCCATATTCGTCTAATACTGATTGAGGAATTAGTATGAGTTGATTTTATTTAATTGCCAATTTTATGTTAGTTTGATTTGATGGCTCGGGATTCGTGGAATATTGAAGACCTGATTGATTTGATGCTGATTTGATTTTATGCTAATTATATTTGTGCAGGTTTATTTGGCATATTATTTTCAGTATTGATTCTTGTATTTTATATTCTATATTATAGGATCTTTATAAAGATGGATTGCTTTGCATTGTAATTGTGTCACAGTTGTTAGTAATGAATGAAATTTTGTGTGTGAGTGCACACCTATATTTGGGTTAAAGGATTGATATCCTTGATAGAGAAGGGTGGGGATAACTTAGGTGAAATTCATGAGAATCCTTCAATAACCTAGTTGTCTTTTTATTTGAGTTGATAAAAAAAATTCATTCATCTCCTCTGCTCTTCTTTTTGTTCCTATTTGCATCACGCGGATGGCCATGTCGCTCGCCCGCACACCTGCTAGGTGTGGCAATGCACTCTAGAGTCCAAATGACTTCCTTCGACTCACCCAATCGCTGCCGACATAACTCAAGTTGATCATGCCCGGTGATAGCTTTCTTTGCAGGGCCTCGTCGAGCCACGCACGCTGCCCTCTCGGTAGCGTTCATCAGCAATTGTTGATCAGTTGCACCGAGCTTGCTCTCATCCTGTTTTCTTGCTCCTGCATCCTTCATTGCGAAGCCCACAACCAGCCAAGTCTCCCCACACGGTTGCGCTAGCTCACTCGCATCGTACCGCCAGCTCACTCGCATCGTACCGCCATCCAGTCTAGCTTGACTGCATTGGACTGTCATCCGATCGAGCCCGCTGGTGTCGAGCCACCATCCCGCCGAGCCCTCTTAGCTGCCCAGTCGCGCATCATGTGCAGCTTCTAACTTGCGTGAGCCACTGCTCCACCTAAGCTTTATTTAGGGAGAATTATAATACGGTGTCTGGAGTTTTAGCTAGAGCACATCATCATCGAGTCTAAATCAAGCTTGATTGTGAAGTAACTTGTTATGGTATAAAATTTCTTTAAATCCATTTAATTATTAAATTTCAACTCAATTAAAAATTTGTTACTTGAGATTATTTGGTTTGATTTAAATTGTATGACAATAAATTTATTTGAAAAATAATTTACTATTGGATTTATTTGTGAGGTATTTGTTCATTTTTGAAACTTTAGTTCTAATCTTTTGAATTTAAAGTTAAGCCCTAATCTAATTGATAAATTCTTATTTAAAATAAAATAATTTATGAGATTTAAAAATCTTATTTATCATATATTTATATTTTAAAAATATTTTATCCTTAATTAAAATCATTTGTTAATTAATTTTATTGATTATAAAATTTAAATATCATTTGCATTCCCATCCTGCAGTAGTGTTAACTCTAATCCAATGTGACATATGACAATAACTTGAGATTATTTAAATCTTTTTGCATAATTTTTAACCTAGTTAATTTTTAACTACCTCTCATTCTTCATATTCCTTCAACCAAAGTGTTATCTACTTACTTTAATGATGCCTCTTATTCTTGATGTTGTACATCAGTACACTTCATATTATCTATAATTTTATCTTCAATGGATTTTACTTTGATTGATAATCTTAAATTTGATAAATGTTAGTCCGACTTTCTTTCTGATGCAATAATTTCTTATTCTATATATGGTTGTCTTGCCATATCTATTTGGCTTCTCCTGTCAGTATCATTAAGATTTGTTGCTAGTACTTTCTTTATCACCCAACATTGTGCTTATTATAATAAAGATGGCCTAGTTGATGTTTCATTATTTTTTTCCTTTGTGGTCTTCATATTATATTTTGCTGACTGGGTGATGCTTGTTATATGTTAATCTTGGGCTAGAGATGCGGGCATGCTTCCAATATCGTTTGAAGCAAGTGCTTACATATGCAGGCAATTATAGATAATGTTTAGGACAGTAGATAAAAATGCCTAAGTTGTTCCCTGGTAATAGATGTATATAGTATCATCATATGGGATCTGACTAGTAAAATGATTAGGTCTTAATTACCTATATTTGAGGAGCTTATCAATACTTTGAAGGTCACGTGGTGCCACTAGGAAATGCTTTGCATACATTTACGATTTACTTTCCCTTTTTTCACAGTTATGAATGATAAAACATTTTATATATTCAGGAGAGGCATTTTGGTTTTCAGTTCTGTAGCTTAGATTATTTCATGTATGCACATATTAGGCCAAACCATGTATGGTCAGTTGCAATTGAGCGCTGAGAATGACAATTTGCAGAACCATTCACTCAGTGCGTGGTATTTATCTCAAGAAATTATTTACTTCATAGAGAAATGCCAGCTAATTATGTGAGACAACATGATACTTAACTATGCTTTTTTTGAAGTTATCGCAACAACACAGATGAAACTTTAAACACGTTGAGTTTTATATTCGGATACTGATTGCATTATTTTGTTCCTTTCTGTCTATTAAAGCTGTTCCAGGCAGCATAGAAGTGGATAAGGAGATCAGCATTAGTTATGGAGATAAAGGAAATGAGGTACTATCTATTAAATTGAGATACTAATAGAGAACTGAAGATTGATGATTTAATAATTGACTTCATATCTTCTTTAGCGAGAATTAGAAATGCAAATCTTTTTTGTTGGAACATTTCCTTATTCACTCTGTAGTTCACTTATTAACTGCCCTCACATGGGTTACTTTACAATTAGTAATGGCATATAACCTGAATGTTTCTATTTAGGTGTAATGAACAAGCTTTGGTAGTTATTAACCACTCCTCAAGGAATAAATGCTGTATCAGTTCATGCCTTATTAGCAAACAAATATCTATCGGATCTGCGGACGATATATGGGGTTACATCTAGAAATGGGGGTTGTCTTCTCTTTCCTCTTCAAACCACGGCAGGGTGCCACCAGCATACAATATACACTTCATGGAATACATGAAATTTGTAGTTATCAATGTTATTGTTGAGGGATGATCCTTAATTTCGATATGGAGCCAAATTACCAAAATACCACTGGGCATCACTTTGGTCATTCCCCATTTTAGGGAGTCTCAAAGTTCTCTCTTTTGTCCTAATGTGTGGCAACCCCTCATCCTCAATGGGTCTACCATTTATGAAGCCTCACAATGATTGCCCAAATTTCCCTTTTAATGGCTCCCTAATGGTAGGATTTTGCACCCTTAAATATGCAAATGATGGTTTTAAACATGACAACAGACTTCTGTTCCGTAGATATGTTGTCCATTCGACGACAAGCTTCCATGTCCCTAATATGTTGTGACTGAAATTTCCTAGCAGGTGGTTATCGCGCTCCCTGAATATACCGCTAGTAGTTTCAAGCTTACCAGTAGCCTCTTAGGTCTGTGAGTGTCTTGTTAGTTGCTCAACTCCAATGTAAGGTTTTGCATGCCATCGATGTGTCATCGTGACTCAAATCCTTGACAGTAGGGTTTCATGCCATTGCTTCGTTGTCAGAATCCAAATACATTAGTGTGTGTTAAAGAAATGAAAATCCTGAGTGTATTTAACATCACAAATTGAAATCAAATTCCGCCCTAAATGTGATCATTTTAGAACTTCAGAATTTCTAGGGATCGACGATGTGCACTCAAAAGATGAATCATTTGATGAGTGCGTTGGGCTAATCCTACTTAATCGTGGAAACTTATCTTTGAGATATATTTTCGCCTTATAGGAAGTGAGTATAAGACTTTAGAGTTTTGGAGATTGAAGGTTCCTACAAATGTGAGCATTTATAGTTAATTACTCATTTGTTCATCGGAGAATATTAACGTATGAGCGAAAGAGCTCTACTAGCAAGCAGCATGCAAAGTGCTTATAAGTGATTAGAGGAAGAGAGAGAGATCGTGAGTTGGAAGAGAGGAGGAAATGAGTGTACAGGAAAATAAAGTATATACGTATATAGGTGATTCAGAGTAGTGGTGTGACTCGGATCAATTCAATTCAGTTCCATGAGAAACCAGAGCCGATAAACCGAACTGAACCGATTAGACTCAATTCCATAATTTTAAGAATTAAAACTGAACCAAGTTCACTAGACCTAAATTAGACCCGAACCGAATTTTTTCAGTTTGGCTCCGGTTTGGTTTCGGTTAACCTTAAAACATGATTACGCATAATACCACTATAATAATAATAATAACAGTGAACCCAAAATCAAGTAATTTTTCATAATCAAATCAAAATTAAATTAAAATTGAAATTTCAATCTTGATTCCATCATAACTCTCACAAAAATAATCAATCAACCCTTACGTAAATAACTATAATTAATTAACCATATAACATAGCCATAATTAACAATTAATCTAGTTCGGGTTAGTTTCGATTTACCTGTACAATCGAACCCTCTCGAATCATCCGGTTTCAATAAATTTAGAACTGAACCGAATTAATAAGAAGTGAAGTGGCAAAATTGTGGCCTAAGCCTTGTATTAATAATTAAAGTACAAGAATGGTTCAACAAGTAATATCCTTCATTAGAAGGTTACAAAAATCACTTAAGGGAGTATTCCCCTCACCCAAGTATAATCTCCTAGTGTAGCTATATGGGCTAAAAAAATCTGTTGTACAGTTGACATTCCTATATATTTGGGAAAATTTACAAAAAGTAAAGTAAAAAGGGAGCTCTAAATTATCTTCGATTAAGCTATCCAACTTTGGTGGCTCCTTTTGGCCTTGTTGGTTGTTCTGAGCAAGGAGCTCTAGCATCTCCATAGAGTCAATTTTCAGTCATATTCCTTGAATCTATGTCTTCTAGGCTATTGCTTCCCGCATCCCCTCCCATGCTGCAATTAATTCTGTCTTCAAAACAGCCTTTGTAAGCGACCTCCTAGCTATTTATCAATGTGACTCTCTCGGCCAAAGAAAACTAACACTGCAATTGTGTATTGCGCAAAAGCAATGTGGGATGAGGCAGGGCGAGGCAAGGTATACACAAGGTTAGGGCGGATGGTGCAATGATACTATGTTGAGGAATATAATTGTTTTTCTCTATCATCAAGGAGGACCTTTCTATTAACAAGGTTGGATGTAAGTATAATAAGGAAATAAGTAATAAATAAAATTATATTTTATAATTGTAGGAATTTACAATAAGGAATTAAATACATCTAAATAATTGGAGAATGTATGAGGAATATTTTAGGAATATCCATTAAACTTCTGTTAATTTTATAGACTAATTTGTAGGAATATTTTATGAATATTTTATAAACTAATTTTTATCTTAAACGTGATTTTAGAATGATTACAATTAGAAGATAAAGATGTCCAAATCCTAGAAAAGAAAGCATCGCAGATCATGCAGGCATGCATACTTTTGCGAAGAGATTTTGACTTTGTGGATTTTCTTTTAGGTTTTCTCATCTAGAAAATTTTTAGCTTGTTTACCTTTTCCATATTAATTGACCAGAATCTATACCATGCTTAATTCTTATTTATCGTCAAGTTTTCAAAATTTATCCTTGCCCTTTTCTTAAAAGCCAAACTAAATAATTTTTGAAATCAACCAGATGGCTCGATGGCAGCATGGCCAAAATAGCCTAGCTAGCCGCCTCCTCTCATGACTATTGGAAATCAGGGTTCAAAGGTTTTTTTTGTTTGTTTTTTTTTCCTTTTTTGCTCACCCCAAAACCAGTGACTTTTGAATCTTTGATGGAGATACTTCCTTCTTTGGTGAAAAAATCCACAAAAGCTTTTTCCTTCATTTTTTTATTTTGACAAAAGAGGAGAAAAAGGTAGGTTGGCCTCTCACCTACCATTGTCCTTTTGTTGGCAATCCCTTGATCCATGAGTTGAGAATTCTTGGTCAATTTTAGCTCACCTAGAGGTCAAAATGCACTTACAAACCCTTTATTTCATTGAACTAAAGGCAAAATACTAATGCCATGGCCATGGCCATGTGGCATTATTTGGTTGATTTATTTGAACTAAAGGCAAAATACTTAAGCTCAAGAATTTCTTGCTTATGGGTTAGCCATGGATACATGGCATCATTTGGTTTATTTATTTGAACTAAAGGCAAAATACTTAAGCAGCTTTTGCCTCTCAACTCTAAGGCTCTGTTTGGTAATAAGAAAAAAAAGAAGATTTAGTTGAAATTTTTAGTCATTTTTGAAAAATGTGTATGATGTGAAATAAAGTAAGTTGGTTATATTAAAAATTGTGTATGATGTGAAATAAAGTTGATTGATTTATTGAGAATTGTGTTGGATGTGAAATAAAATAATTGTTTAATGTTGGAATTTGTGTGAGATGAGATATAAAATAATTTTTTAAATTTTTTTAAAATAAATTTAAGATTTTGACCATGGGTAATTTTAGCCATGATTTTTAGTCTATTGCCAAACAGGGCCTAAGAATGAAAATTTCAAGGAAACGTATTCTTCTCCTTGCTCTTCATGCTCTCTCTCATTCTCTTTGAGTGTTCTTCCTTCTTCAAACTTGCATTGGCAAAACATCTCTAGGAATCTCATGGAAAAAGAGATGTTTTGACATCTCTAGTGTTCTTCCTCTATTTTGTTTCAAGCTGAATCAAGAAGTCCTTTGCTGCTAAGCTCTCTCTCAGTTACTCTCTTAGCTTTTTTTCTCTCCTTCGAGCTTTTGTTAAACTTCTTAAGTTGGCCTTCTAAGGAGAGAGCTCTACGTGTTCTTCATTGTGATTGAAGGTTAAACTAAGGAAATATATTTTATTTATTTATTTATTTTGGTTTGGCTTCTAATTTCTTTACAACAAATCTTTTTATTTTAGACTTTGATACTTCATCATGATCTTGTATTTTTAAACTTGTAGAGAAGCAAGTTATATTTAAGATTTTTTTAGCTTTTCAAAACTTGCTTCTTGTTTTTGCGATATACAAGTTATTCTCCCCTTACTCTCTGTTACTTTCCAAATTTCACATAAAAGTTTTTACAAATCATTCTTAGATTTATACAAGCTTTTTTCTTATAAACTTGTACATGCGTAGAGCTCTTCTTGTAATTTTCTTCTTAGGCACAAATTGTTTTTTTGTGTGCTAGTTATATCAATATCTCCTCTTGTCTTTCTTTTTTTCTCCTTGTGAGGAGTTTTTTGGTTCTTCTCCTTGTGTGAGAAGTTGGTGATGGTTGTTGTGTCTGTAAAAATCTAAGGTGGTTTAGATTTGAGTTCAAAAAAGTCTTGAGTTTTATTCATCTTGGAAAGAGAAAATTATAACTTGGTTTTTTTGTTTTGGTTTTCATTAAATAGCTTATTTAAGTGGAGAAATTTCTAGTTGAGGAGCGTAAAGTGTGGAATAGGCTTGGGGATCAGTCGTGTATTTTATTTTATTGCTCTTTATCATACTCCTTATTAGATCGATTATAACTTTATTAAAAGTTTTTTTATTTGAACCCATTCTCATGTACTTTCAAATATAATATATATATATATATATATATATATATATATATATATATATATAGTAAATGGTGAGTTCAACTTTGATCAGTTACACTTAAATCAGCTTTAAACTTGGTTGTTATACCATATTCTAAATTCGTTTTAAATTTTATCAATCTTATAATACTTCTGTATATAACAGTGTTGTGTATCTATAAATTTAAATTCCTCTAATTTTTAATACATACGGAGCTTGTTTCACTTATTTGACGGCTACTATTCAATTTTCACATATTTGGTTTAGGTTTAACATCTAGGATTTCATCACCCAGTTGATTTTGTAAATTAGATGAACACTACATTTTGAAGTGTTTTACTTTGTTTTCATTGCTCTACCTATTAAAGCAGATTTAAACATTTTTAATGTCTTGAAGTCTCTATTTTTTAAACCTTTAGCTGGGCCTTTGCGTGTGACGTGTTTTAATTGGTGCATGTAGGAGCTCCTATATCTCTATGGATTTGTCATTGACAATAATCCGGGCGATTTTCTCATGGTAAAGGATGCTTATACACGTTTTCCAGTAATAAAATCTTAGTGGTTTGTTTCTTCACATTTGCTAGTACATGCACATTTCTTTGTGAAATCATTCTTTTTTATCAATGAAAATCCATGCCATTAGAAGTTTTGATGTTGTGATGTTTTCTAGGTTCACTATCCCATGGAGGCATTTCAGAATTTACCATTATTTGAGGGCAAGGGAAAGCTACTAGAATTACAGGTAGCTTGGATCTTTCTCCAAGTTATGACTTGATATTTTGATTTAGAGTTAATTACTGAAAAAAAAATCTTGTTTTCGCTGTTACAACGAACTTGTACAGTTTTGATGTTTTCTGTTAATATTATCAGAATGTGTCTAGTGATAGATATTGAATTACTAAGCAACAAGAGTTTTCGTTGCTTTTGGTCATATAGAAACCTCTTGATTTGAAAACCAAGCTTATTGATCTAACAAATCATTCCATTTTATCATTTACAAAGCCAAGCCATGAAGCTTGAAAGGATTAAAGGTGCATACCAAAAGGTCCTAATATTCAGTTATTGCTATCCATTGCTAATTATCCGTTGGTTTTCAAATAAACGGTTTCATTTGAGGTTTTTGTTCTGAAACTTTTTTTTTGCTGAAACTTAAAGAAAGATGGTGATGCCTGGTACTAGTACTGGTTTTTCATTCTTTGCACATCTAGTACTGCCAGAATTTGCTATTTATGCTAATGTGCTTACTATTCTATACATAAAATAATATTTTGTAGCTTTGATTCAATTGTGTAAGTTGATTGGCCTCCTCTTTTCGTACAGAAAGCTGAATTGAGATGTCTCTTGCCTAAAAGTCTTCTTGACAATGGCTTTTCCGCTGGTTGTCATAAAAAAGAAGGCAGCCAGCTTAGCAGTTATAGCTGGAGCGGCCAGCGGAAGGTTCCTTCATATCTGCAGAAATCTATTTTTCCTCAAGAGTTCATGGCAGCTTTACGAACAATAAAAATGCAAGATCACGAGCATATGCAGGTTACCTCATTGCTGGAAGAGGTGAGTAATTGCGTCTATGCTCTTCTTATGTTGCTAATGATGAGAATTCACATGTATTATTAAAAAAATACTTTGGTCAAATTAAATTTCAGCAGTACTGATGTGGGATGATGGCAACTAGAGTTTGGAAGGTGGAAGGAGGAGGAAGAATAGAATTAGGAATTTAGGAATTTTCACCTTAAGCTTTAGCTCTTTTCTTTCGGAATTTAAAATCGATTCAATTCTATGAATCAAAAGGGTAAATTAAGTTTATTTATCAAGCAAAAAAAGCATTCACAGACTCCAAACCTATAAATACAAAAATTCTCAATGTTATAAGATTTGTATGGGTCTAAAGGAGTGAACAGACCCTAATTAAAATTTTAATGAATTTAATTTACTTAAAAATAATAAGTTAACACAAGAATGATAATAGGACAATTATGATAATAAATAGAAGCAAATAAATATATACAAGTAATGAAAGATCACAACCACAATGCACACACGACATAATAAAATTCGACATCTTAAGTTATCTACGTCCTTGGCCCAATGGCAACCCAATTTATTCGCTAGAAACAGGTCAAAGGCAGAGAAGCACGTGCAAACAAAAATATATTCTCCTTTAGAACCTATTAGAAGCGCTCTTTACTATAAGTGAAAGCAAATCCACTATTCACTCTAACTTTAGCTTGAAGCTCTCTCCTCTTCACAAGAATAATGAATGAAAATGATGAGGAGGAGAAGCTTAGAGATTACGATAGAACTAGAAAGAATAACTTACTTTTCTCTTCCAATGATCAGGCTTGTATGTAAGAGAAAAAAGGAATGAACACTTGAGTACTTAGAGTTTTAGTCCTTTTTTTTATCTCCAAATAATTGTTCTTTGATCACTTAAAAGCTGGGAGAGATTAATGTGGAGTTAAGAGCAAAAAGGTTTCCAAAGAGTCATGAAGAAAGCCAAGGAACCAGCCAACTCCCTTAAATCAAAGAAGACTACAACGGCTAGTACAACTGGAAATTAGCAGTGCTTGATCGATCAAGCAGCTAACCGTTGGACCCTAATGGCTAGATTCTGGCCCAGTTTGATCGATCAATCATTTGATCGATCAATACCTGCCAAACAAATTCTTAGCAACACAAATCCTTTGATCGATCAATCATAAACATCCACTGTCTTTGATCAATCAAGATTAATTTGATAGATCAACTGATCTATCAAATAAGCTTTACTACTTGAAGCAGTCACCTTTGATCGATCAGACAATAGTAGTTCACTGATGTTGATCGATCAAATAATATGATTGATCAATTTATCGATCAAAGATAGTGAAAACCCAATGTGATGACTTGTATGCTCAAGCTTTTATTCATCCAACTCCTATACGAGATCTAAACCAATGAAAGAGAATTATAATAATATTTAATAAATATCAATGTAAAAAAATGTCTTCAAGCTCCAAATTCTTTAATGCTTTTTAATCAAATCTAGGCTTGAAAGTATGGAGGATTAAGTTAGCAAAAAGACTCTAAGCCTACACACATAAACTTAAATGATCATTAGTTATCAACTAATTTAAATATGTTGACAAACAGTAAGACACATGATTATCACGAACTAACATACTCTACAACTCTAATTTGGCGAGGTAGGGCTAAATAAAAACTAATTTAAAATTAAAATTAATTTATTTCAAAATTAGATTAAAATAAAATCTCTGAATTTTAGTCAAGTCTAACTAACAGATAACTTTCAAATTGAAACTAATTAACTTAATCAAATAAGCTTGACTAATCATGACTCAACCCAACTAATAATTGGCTCAACTCAACTTAATTAAATACGACTTAGTCCAACCAAATAGAGAGTATTAAATTAGCTCTAGCACGTCTCTAATAAACCTGACAATGACGGGCTCCATATGTGTCTGCACTAGGTACTTATGATAAATGTTAGACGTTTACTTATTTAATTTTGTTCATGTTGTTGAAAGTTAGCTACTTAAAGCATTCTGTGAGGTTAGGAAAGACATTTGGCTTGTGGATGAAATAAGTTTATGACTGAGGTCATTTATAAATGGTTTTGTGCATTTTCCTGTAAGATGATGTATTTGTCGGCCTGCTTCTATGATGTTTTCAATTGAAAAATATGTGTGCACTTATTTTTTATCTATGAAGTACGGACACAATACGGGGACACGGGATACGACAAGACACGACACGACAATATGGTGATTTTCTAAAACATAGGATACGGACACGGCATGACATGTGAAATATAATAATAATAAAATTAACAATTCATACTTAAAAAAATATAAAATATAATAAAAATTAAATTTTTTTAGGGGTTTTTACATACAGGACGTAAAATTTACACAAAATTACGCATTTCACCGTCAATTCGTAAATATTATCACTATCACATTATATTCATTTAAATTTTACGCATTTCACATATTTCACATATTTCATATACT
>JAEMOT010002050.1:94677-125319 GCA_019297695.1 Apostasia ramifera
CGAAATGCGTAATTTTGTGTAAATTTCATGTCCTGTATGTAAAAACCCCAATTTTTTAAGTATAAACAACTTGTGAGTAGCAATGAAATTTCATAGAATCCAGATGAAAACTTGAGAACAAATGTGATGTAAATTTAGAGTTCACTTTACAAAGTAGATGAGAAAATAAGAGAATATAATTATGCTTATTAGGACAATCACAGTGGGCATGACAGTAAGAGAAAGTAAGAGCTTTCGATGTTGAGGATAAAAAAAGATGAAGGTGAAACTATAAAATTTTTGCAATTAGTTCAATTTTGTAAGACTTGAGGGTAGCAAGGGAGGAAAAAATTTAATTTAGCTTACTTAGCTTGGAATTTTGACTTATATTGGATAAAATTTTAATAATAATAATAATAGATAGATTTTTAATTTTATTAGATAAAAGTTTTACAATAATAAAATTTAAAATATTAATAAAAAAATAAAGAGGAGGTAGATATATTTATAAATTTTATTACAAAATATAATATTAATAAATAAATTTATTATTAATATTAAATATATTCAATTTTATTTTATATATGTCTCAGAAGTGTCCTATACCTCAAGAGTGTACTGCATTTTAGAAGTATCCTAGAAGTGTCCTAAAGTGTCCTCGCGTGTCCAATAAGTATCATTTAGTTTTTTTTAATATTATTTTATTAGGATACACCACGTGGCGTGTCCGACACTGTGTCCCCGAGTGTTTTCGCGTGTTCGGGCGTGTCCGTGTGTCTGACACGGACATGGCGTGGCTGTTTGAAGTGTCCATTCTTCATAGTTTTTTATTGTTTTACATCAACAGAAAATTTGAAATAAATTGAATTGCTTTTGATTCCTTGATCGGTTGCCATGATTTGTTTCTTGTTTTTTAAGGTAGCTTGTTGAATCAAGAGACGACGGTCAAACATTTGATGTAGAGGTTCAAGCAGCTGTTTGGGAAACTTGCGGGGATCATGCAGCTCTAGAGTTGCTAGTAGATCTTCTTTGTTTGAAGTAAAAGTCTGCACTTTAAAAGTTTGAAATTATTCTATTTGTAGCTTTTTTATAATGCAAGTTACATATAATTATATGTCTGGATCTAGTAAAGCAACGTTTTAGGTACAGATTCCATTGTGATTCCATACATTCTCCATACCTTATATGCTTTTTTGTATTATTTGAGTGAATTTCCTTCAAAAATTTTTCATTTCTAAGTGTGGCTCCAAATCATCTTGAGGTGTAAGACTTGATCTCACCCTTTGGAAAAGGTCAAACAAGTTTCTGTATAAGTTGGAATGTCAACATGTTATGGCATATTGTGAACATAGAAACACGTAATGTAAATTTGAAATCAATGATCATAAAGCATAGAATATAAAATAAATATTTGCAATGATGGTTGTTTTTGTGATTTTCATTTTGGAAACAGAATAAGTATGTCCAAACTTCTTGCATATGCACACTATTATATAGCTATGTAACAATGGTTACATGTGTGTGTGTGTGGTGTGGTGGGGGGGTGGGGGTAGGCAGAAGAAGTTGAAAAGGGGAAAAACTGGCTTATTTACTACTTTTTTGCTGTAAAGGTTATGAATATGAAATGAGAGATACAAATGTATTTAAATGGCATGCTAGAGTTACTTTGTACCAGATAGTCTCATATATTTATTTATACATCCAAAAATCAGCAATGCAGGCACTACGTAAAAATTTCTTTTTTTAATCAAAAAAAGGGTGAAGAATTTCTTAATCATATTTCAGATCTTCATTTTAGATTTTTTTAAAACCTGGAACTATGAAGAAATGGTATGCTTTATTTGGATACTATGAAACCCACATGCGGATGGTGGGTTAGTAAATGTTTTCAAGATCTATGCTGCATCTACTCTTTATCTCCTTATTTCTTGATGATTTATGTTCTCTGCTTTATATTTAGTTGAGGGTAAATTATACCCAGATTCCTGATTTAAAACTTAATATCACGTAGGTTCATGGTTTTAAAAAATTAGTATCTAGGTTCCCGATTTTAAAAACAACATCAAATTGGTCCTTTATACTTTTTTATTTTTAAAATTGCAGTTATACTCCTCTCTATCAATGTCGCCGGCGACGGAGGGACGAGGGCAAAGGGAGGCCAACGGGGGATGTCCACTGGTGAAGGGGACAGGCGTCTCTCTCTCTCTCTCTCTCTCTCTCTCTCCCTCCCTCTCTCGGCAATAGAGCCCTCTACCGGCGGCATTCCCCACCGACCTCCGACATCGGCAGGTGTTCCCTTCCCTCTCTCCACTATCGTCGGCACTGCCAGAAAGAGTGCGAGAGAGGCGGGAGAGGGAGAGAGAGAGAGAGATGGGGTAGTATAATTAGAATTTTAAAAAAATTTAATAATAAAAAAATTAGAAAAAGGACCCATTTTAAATCAGGGACCTAGATGTTATTTTTGAAATCATGGACCTACGTGATATTAAATTTTAAATTAGGAACTTGGATGTAATTTATTCTTTGGTTAATTCATCTTTAGATATGATGTCATTCTAAAAATGACCTCAATTTCTTTTCATTTTATATTTATAAACATGCCATTGGAAGGTTGACGGAACTTGAAGATGGCTCGGGACCTGAAGAAACTGATTCTAAGTTGCTTGAAGATTTCTGCAACTTACATATGAGGTATGCTGATTTATGTATTTGTGGATGAAATAGTTCATTATTCTTTCAAGTTCCTGATAATCCATCATCAAGCATCAGATTTAGTGGGTCTGAGATTGGGTCATGTTCGAGTGTACTTAATTCAAAATTTCAATCGAGTTGGAATCTAGTTAATTAAAACTCATTCGATTTCAATTGGATTTTGAAGTTGGCTTGAGTTGAGCCACTAGCCTTGTATCTTCATTTATCTTACATTACATATGTTATATGAACATATATACCTTAATCATTTTCACATTAAATGTCTTATACAATAAGTTGGATAACACATTCTTACGTCTTGTATCAGTTTTCATTATGGTTAGTTGACTTCAAATCATTAGGAAATGAAGTCACTGTTGATTCTGTTAACGTTTAAGCAATTGCCAATCAAGCTTCATTTTAAATAATTTTGTCAACCCTAAGTTTTAGATACTGGGTTTGGTCCTCTTTACAGATTATTGTTTGCGCCCGTGGGAGTTTTGATTTCCGTATCTACATTGGTTTGGTATTTTTCAAAATTTGAAATATCATCAGAGCAAGTGAGAAAAGCAGAAAGCCTATTTGATCTATACAGTATGCCTTAGTTATGATAGATGCCTGATCTTAAAGTTGCATAGAACTGTTGGGTTTTTTATGTGACCTAAGCCTTCCTAACCTCTTCCTCTCAACCTCCAGGCCAGCAATTTCCATTGAATAAATTAATTCTAGGAAGATGTATATCCCCTATTTTTTTATTTTTATAATTTAATCACCAAATCTTTTAAACACAACATATTTAGGCTTTTTTCAAAGTTTTTAATTTTTTTTTTGCTGATTATAATTGTTTAGAAGTTTATTGCCAAGGGCATGTATATACAAAATCTTTTTATTTTATTCTTGTATACACAAAAATATTATTTCTTGTCCACTTTGAAATATATATATATATAGAGGCACACATGTATAAGTATTTGTATTTACATATATAAATACTATACATATGAATATAGATTAATACATTTAAAGAATATAAGATGCATACTTTGACACACAAATATTTAAAGTCATAACAATATTTAAATACATATGTATATATAAAAATGTGCAAATATAAAGATGCATAAATCGGCACATAAATTTGTTTATACATATACATCCGTGCATATATGAATATGTATTTATATATCTGATATACGAAATACATACATACATAGGTTTGTTTATTTGTAGAGTTAAATTTAACAAGGTTAAAATTAAACTTGAATATAGATATTTTATTTTATTGAAAGTTGTGAACGATATGAAATAAAATTAGTTATGATGTTGAGATATGTGAGGGATGTGATATAAAGTTAGTTATTATATTGGGATATGTGAGGAATGTGATAAAAGTCAGTTATTATTTTAGTAATGTGTATAGGATGTGAAATAAAATTAATTTTTAATATTAAATTTTATGTGTGATGTAATATATCAGGTTAAAATTAAACCAGGTTAATTTTCAACGGCCAAACAAACGGAAGTTTACTTAAACCCTTATGTATTTTCTTGGCTACCTTAAAGATTGAGTATCCCATCATATGTAAGTGCAACATTATAAAGTCGTATAAAGTAATATTTAAGTTTTTGGTGATGTGTGCATAAATACCACCTTCTAAAGTGGTATACAAATAAATGCCTCACATATTTGATACCAATGAATGCAAGTTCCTTTTCTATTAATTTGCCCTATTTATATTTCATTTGATTAATTTTAAAACATTAAATATGGAAAGTGAAAGAATTGGCATAGAGATACTTTATGACTTGATTATGATTATAATAAATATCATCTGGGTCCTTGAGGTTGAATTCCTATTTCACGTAGTCCACGAATCTAATGAGTTCTTGAGGTTAAACCTTATTTCATAGGGGTCCATGAATTTGAATTCCTTTCTAATTGATTCCTGAGGTGTATAGTGTTTTTCATGTGAGTCTCTAAGATTGGATATTTATTTCACAAGGGTCTATGAATTTAGCTATGACTTCACTTATTAGAGAGACCTGAGTGGGGTATTAGGGACCTATTAGAAAGGAATTCAAAAGTTGTGGACTCGTGTGGAATAGGTGACCAAGCTTAGGGACTCATTAGAAAGGAATTCAAATTAGTGGACGCGGATGAAGTAGGAGTCTAACCTCGGGGAACTAGTTGATATTTTCCCTTATGATTAAGTTATTGTTGATTGTTTTGAGATTTGCTTCCTTATTCTTTCCAAATTGTTCTCTCAAAATCTACTAATTATTGATTTCTTGCAGTGTTGCAGCTACATTATACGATTTTGATACACCCATAAAATGATTTATGCATTTAATATATCTATTATAATATTTGCACATTTAAGTATTTTAGTACAATGTTTATTGTACGTTAACACAGCTGACTTGAATTTCTGAAACAATCCAACGGCCTTGACTTGAATTCATGAAACAGGATGTATCACTATTGTATGCCTTTTCTGCTTGCCCTCATTCTACTTCCTTTTAGATGCCCATTCATAAACCTTCAGTCAAACCAAAAAAGTTTATTGCACATTTTCAACACCCTAAATTGTGCTATTTACATATCATACACATAACTCATGCTTTGTACATGTCGCACTATCGAGAATGAATGTAAATTAGGTTTTAATCATGTTCGGTGTTGTTGGCAAAAGTATTATTTTTGGGTAATTTTTTAAGGGAAAAAAACAAGGTTAAAATTAAGTTTTCACTAGAACCCATTGCCAAAGGTGGTGAATCTGTAAGTAGCTTCTCCTGAGCTTGTAACGAAGATATCAACTAGTTCTGGTTATCTCATATTCTGCACTTGCCATGAATTTGAATATCTATCCTCAAATTTAATGGCTCTTTCTTTGCCATGTTGTAAAAATTATACCGAATTAAGAACCCCATTAGCGAATAATTCATGATCGAACTAGTTGAACCATTGACTCCATTATTTTGAGGGGAGGTTTACATACATACCATGAGAAACTTTGAATATTAACTATATGTCTCATTCTTCACAAAATTTGAATTATAGGATGTCATGCATTTGAATAAGGTGTAATATTCAAAATTTTTTGCTGTATGTACATGAATGCCCCTATTTTGAAATATATAAAAAAAATTGATACCAGTGATCACAATGACAATTTTTTCGTTCTATTTACTCGTTACCATTAATAAACCAACAATATGGAAATGGATTGAGTCATCATCCTTAGACCCGCTTGACCCCTCATGCAATCTGGTTTTGGAATCGATATCGGACCGACTGAGCAGACCGGTCATGTTGTAACACTGCCTTTTTTTGCTATAAATCCAAAATTTTCTTATCATCCTGCATCTCGTTTCCATCTTAATTCACGCTTCGACAAACTAACTGCAGCTCCAAGAAGGTCGATGAAGAGAATTTCATGACGAGAAACAGGTGGTCTTGCATTGTGTACAGGGCAGGGCAGAAGCAGCTCACTCGCTTATTCCTGAAGGAAGCTGAACGTGCTCTAGAATTATTCGCAGGCGAGCAGCCGTAATCTGCAACCTCCTCTTATCACTGCTATAAGCACCTGGAAGCACGAATATTGAGGAGCACACTGGAGCTGTGGAGCAGGCTACTTTTCATTTTCAAGTATGCTCTTTTCCCTCTGAAGATGAAGTTTATCCACACTAAAATGATTAGTTTGGTTCTCAATTATTATAGATCTGAGCATAAATTCTTCATTTTAAATCGTTATTCTATGAATCAGTGATGCATTATTATTTAATAAAATATCAACTAACTCAAAAATAAAATTAATTATAAGCATTGTTGGATTAATGTTTCAAAATTTTAGTTAATTTTAAGTTCACGTTAAATTAATTATGAAAAATTTAATACTATGTTTAGGCTTGTTCAAATTAATGGTACTGAATCTCGTGATATTGATTTGACTCTGAATAATTAATTAATGCATGTTTTGCATAATAAAATGCATGAAATTATTTATGTATTGTTAAATTATATTATGGTGATTGATGTTTTAAAATTTTGAGTAATTTTAAATTTTTTTAATTGATAAAAATAATTGAAGATAATAAATTATAATTTTTTCTTCAAAAGTATCACTACAAATTAATTAATGGTTGATTCGTCTCCTTGTTGTCAAACTCACCTCTGTAGTGGGTCCATTGCTGCCAAATTCTAATTTAACGTCATTTCTTTGATGATAGTATTGAATTTCATACACATTTATATCTCAATTAATCAATAATTCAAAGTGTATTCACAAGATTAGTTCTAAAATATGAAAAGTTTTAAAATATTAGCATGAATTAGTGAGAAATTATATGAAAATTAGACTAAAAGTGGCAATTTATTATCCAATCATGTAATCCCATTCCAATAACTGTTTACAATCAAGAACAGCATGAGTAAATGAGAGTTTACATAGGAATAGCATATGAAATTTACAACAAAGAGAGAACAAAGCAAATTCTAAGAAAGAAAAGGACATATAACGATAAAATTGATAGTCGATAAGGTAGTACCATAGTGATAGGGAGAATTCAACAATCAATTGCAAATTGAAACTCTGTAATGGTCACAGCGAGGTAACTCTGTGGCAGTGCCAGGCGGGTGGTCTAGTAGTGGCAGTAGCATAGCAACGGCAGCAGTGAGGAGCTAGCCGACAGGGACGAGAGAGCACTTCTCTCTTTCTTAATTAGAGTTCTTACAAATATTAGCAAACCCTATACTCCCTAGAATCTACCTATTTTATTAGCCACTACTCTCTAGCAACACCTGAAAACATAAGTCTTTTATCACTTTAGCTTATATACAATAAATTCTCACTCTTTCAAGCCCAATGAATATGTGAAATATTTGACACATAAGTACAATATTTTGTTTATATTCTATACAAATATGATATGCAGATGATACTTATCACAAATAATATCTTTATTTTTTTATTTTTTTGATAAGCATCTTTAATTTATTATATATTTTATAAACTCATTATCACATATATTCTATTAGCACATGTATGTATAAGTTAGAAATCTTATATTATAATTGTGGAAGTTTAACTTATATATATCTTTCGTAAATTAATTAACTTTATTTCATATGAATTGACAACAAAGAAGTGGAAGCAGCACTAAATCATGTAAACCTTAAGTAGGAGCGTTAACGATCCAATCGTGAGTCCATCTAACCTTAGCTCAAAATTTAATTAAATTTTTTTGATTTAATCGCGACTTAATCCAAAGAAAGAACAAGAAGAGTCCGAATTGATTTCGACTCGAGCTAGGTGTAGCTCATTTATTATAAATTTAAGCTCAGTTCAAACTAAAATCGATTTGATTTTTGATTAATTTTTAATCTTTTAATCAAATTTTATGTGTAAATACATTTATTCATTCAATTTGCTTAAACAATGATAATTTGTTTTGAACTAATATTTAAAAATAAAAAAAATAATTTACAATAAATATTATTTGAATAAAATTTAATAAAAAAATTCTAAAGAAGTTTTCTATTAAAATATTATAAAAATTAATATACTAAATTCAATTATATGTATAAATATATAAAAAAAATAAATTCAATTCACTTTAAAATTTAATTTAATTTTTGAGCAATTTCGAGCGAAATTAATAGCCAGAGATAGAAAATAAAACTGAGTTTTTTTTTTTTAACTAATAAAAAAGAACTGAGTTAGTGGTATTAGAATTGTGTGATTCTAAAAATTATTTGACCTCCTAATTAAATTAAATTTTTTTTAATGAAATTAAATATAGATTATAATTTATATTTCTAACATCCACGACTAGTTACGTGCATGGGGAATAAATTTAAAAATTGGATTAAATATTTAATTAGAATCAATTAATTGATATAAAAATTAATAACAATTACATCCCTCTAATTTAAGTCAATATTAAATAAATTTCTTTAATTTTTAAATTAACTAAACAGATTTTCTACTTTAAAGTAAGTTATAAATAAATTTTTTTGATATTAATTAAAGTATTTAGCTGAGAATATTTTCTGAAATTAATAAGTCAATTAAAATTTTATTTTTATCTAAAATATTAATTTAGCTTTTAAATTAATTAAATTAATCAATTAATGAGAAAAAATATTTTCTATTAAATTTATTTATTTATTTTAAAAGATATTTTTTATATTATAATCTATTTAGTTAATTTAAAAATTAGAGAAATTTAAATGGATTAAATTGGAGAAACCAATTAATGCTGTTAAACTTAGAAACTAAATGTAAGAGCTTGAATTGAATCAATTAATTAATGGAGATAATCATAGCATTAAATTTGTGTTATTATTATATATTAGAGGATTTACATGTTTGTGTCACAATATTCTTATTACCTATTTAAGCCACAGAAATAAATGTCTATTTTTGTTATTCTCAAAGAAGAATATTAATAATTTTTAATAAAATGTGAAAAATATAATTAATATACTTTTTAGAGACAATGGATGAAAACTTTATAGGAAGAATTTGGTAAAAATCTATCTTTTGCGAGGCACAAATATTTATATTTGAGATTTAAATGAATAATGAAGTTTTTTTGAGGATGTTCTAAGTAATTATTTAGGGAAAAAAATGAAATTTTTACGCACTTGCCATATAAATTTTTATATATTACATTACATATATTTTTTTCACAAAAATTAATTGCTTTATAATATAAATTTGTGAAGAAAGTGTTTATAGCATAATATTAAAAAAATTATGTGACATGCATATAAATGTTCCAAAAAAATTATTTAATACATGAACTTTTTTTTTGTCGATGTAATGTGTTATTGTATGCAATTTTTTTTTAGGTAAAAATTAAATAGGTACCTAAAGTTAGCGAATAATATTAAGTAGGTGTATAATTTTAGGATTCTTTTAATTAGATTTTTAAGTGTGATATTAATATTTTAATTAAATTTAATTTAAAAAATTTTGAATTATAAAATGACAAGGATTTGGAGGTGGGAGAAGATAATTATGTCATTTTATATTTAAAAATGTAATTTTAAAATATTAAAAATCATAAAAAAGATTTAATTGAAATTTTTAAAATTATACACCACCTACATATCATGATATTTATTTTTTTTAATATTTGGCTGAAGATTAATGGACTGGTGGCCCAATTTTTTTTCTGTTTTTTTTTTTTTTGATGAATTTTTAAAAGTATTTTTCTAGTTTTATAACATAAATCACTAAAATAACAGAATATTAATGTTATAAAGAATATTTGCTTATTAAAGATTAGCACAAATGTAGCTAAGATGGAATAATATGGCTGCTGCCAGCATGGCCACAATTAATTAGGGAGAAGTTAATTCAGATCCTTTGAATCTGTCAATTACTCATTTTATCTCCATAATTTCTAATATTATAAACAGATATTTATTTCAATTTAACATATTTTAATGTTTATTATATATATATATATATATATATATATATATATATATATATATATATATATAAGGATTTAGGATAAGAACTTTATTCAATAATATTAGAGAATTGATGGTTAAATTAGCAGGGACATTTATACGATGGACACAGAAATTAGGCTAATTTATGAATTTCATCATAGATCTCAAAATATTACAGATATCATATTTAAAATAACTATTTTTTTGTTTTTTATATCCTGCGATAAATTCTATCAGAAGATTTAACTATAGTTAAATTTCAACAAAATTTTAGTCATTGATCGCATCATTTAACCATCGACCTTCATGTTAGGGCATCGCGGAGCTGCATTGGTTCCGGCTGCAGCATATTCACGCGAGGGCCAGCGTATTCTCGCGAGGCGATACCGTATTCACGCGAGTATCACTCTGTTATTTGTATTTTTTTTCTTACGCAGGCATCACGAGCGAGCATCAGACCTTTATGAGATTTAACTATTGTTAAATTTTCTGATAGAATTTACTGCAGGATGTGAAAAATAAAAAAATAACTGTTTTAGATTTATGATAAAATCCGTAAATTAGTCTAATTTCTGTGTCCATCGTGTAAATGTCCCAAATTAGTAATACAAACAGTATATTGATGATCTTCATTAAATCTCCTAAGTTCTAAGGGCATGCCTTTCACTGAGTCGGGTCAGATTCGAATAATAATCGACTCAATTTAAATCTGTTTCGTAGATTTCTATTTGACTCGGATATCCTGCTGACTCTAAAAAATAATTTTATTTAATTAGGTTAACATTAATTAGGAGGCTAAGTTTAATCTTGAATGAGATTTCTTATGTTTATGAGATATTTAAAATAATTTTAATGTTTATGAGATTTTATTTTAAAATTTATACATGATAATACTCATATTCTCGAGTTGAGCTATTTGCTCTAGCTCGACTTTAGTTAGTTCCGATTCAAGTAATAAATCACTAGTCCATCTAAGTCAGACACGTTTAATATGACATCAACACTAATAACTCTAATGTTACTTTCGAGGTTCGAGTCAAAATCTAATGTTGCTTGATGTTTTTTTTAAATTTAATTTTCTTATTATTAAGTGCACAAAATCCTAAACTTAAGAAACAAAATTAAAATTTTTTCACTCTGCACAAATTTGATAACTTGAAAATAAAAATTTAAAAACACATTTATTTTGTTATGTTTGTACTAAAGGATGTTCAATCGAGTTGAATCGAGTGAAGCTTTAAAACTCGACTAAAATTCATTGATTTCATCTTTTCGGAATAATTATAGCGAACTCTACTGCAAAAAAGTTGCAATTTTTTCTTTTTTGTTTCAGCAAAAACTTAATAGCTTTAGTATAAACTATTGAAACTCTTCTTTTTTCTATTTATCCCTGAAGGCTTCGAGTCGATTTCAAATAAGTTAAATTCAGCTTATAATTAAAATTTTTAATTTTAAGTCAAGTAAAATTTGAGCATGTTAACATTTTTTAATTTCGGATCAATTTTGAGTTTAATTGAGCCAAAATTAAAAATATAATTTTCTATAAAATTTTTTTATTATATATAGATAGTAAGAATACTACAGTATAATAAAATAATTTTATTTCCAAATCTCATGTGTGTATTTATTATCTCACTCTTTTATATAAGTTATTATAATATATTTATTAATTTAAAATTTCTCAATTTTACTTTAAAAAATTATAAATATACACATTTTTACTAACATTAAGTCCATTTTAAGTTGAATCGCTCTTCTTTTCGAGCAAGTCACCTTCAGCTGAAAGAAAATTAAGTTAATTTTAAATCAAATAAAATACGAATAAATTTTAAGTTATTCGATTTTCACGTAAAATTGCCGCCAGTATTTTTATATAAACTTTTCAATATTAGACGCTATAATTTCTCACGTCTCACTTAGAAATTACACTAGCATGATTCGAAT
Organism: Apostasia ramifera; assembly: GCA_019297695.1. Classification (NCBI taxonomy): domain Eukaryota; kingdom Viridiplantae; phylum Streptophyta; class Magnoliopsida; order Asparagales; family Orchidaceae; genus Apostasia; species Apostasia ramifera. Next base: position 106,760 of record JAEMOT010002050.1, read on the forward strand.
CTAAATCCTCTTATACATAAGGAAGGTTCTTCTCCACTTATTAGGAGTACACTTATCGCTAAAATACTAAGACTCATGGCTCAAAAAAAATATTTAAAGAAAATAATTTTATTAATTAGCATTAATAAATTTAATTTAAATAATTTTTAAAATAAAAGTTTCAATTATTACCGTTAATAAATTCAATTTTGAGTATGTAAAATTTAAATAATTTATTATTAAAACCGATATTTTCATTTTGCAGATAAAACCGAATTTTTAAATCTTGGAATGAAAAAGCTAAATCACAGAGCCAACCTGATGACTAGTCTGAATCGAGCCGGTTCGGGCGGAACGGGCCGGACCAACATCAGCGAACGAATCGGGCCGGATCGGTCTGATCAGACCGGATCGGCCAGCTAATTTTTATTAACCTCGTGATAAATAGCTCTCTACGATCCTGAGCAACCTAACATATGTAGGTCCAGGCGGACAAAACCGGACGGAAAATCTCTTTTGGTCGGGCCCCGCATCCGACTCCGCTGGTCCTGTTTTCTGGTCCAATGATGGAGTGCCAGAAACTGACATTGCAGTTAAATTATCACGAGGCTGGGCGGACCTGTATTTGACGGCGACACGACTGCTCTCGGAGAGCAAAGCGAGGGAGCGAGGGCGAGCGAGCCGGCGGCAGCTCCACTCTCTCTCCGCCGCTCCGTCGGTTCCTCCACTCGGAGGTGCGATTGGCGAATCTCAGGAAAACGAGGTTCTCTTCTTCTCATCATCTTCTCTCCTTGCTGCTTCTCGGCATTTTTTGAATCTCAAGTTTGTCTCGAGGTTTTCTGCCGCCGCTTGCCCGCGATCGCTGCGTTTCTCCTGCATTTCGGGGGATCCGATCGCCTTTTGGGGTCCGGATTTTAACATTGGCTTTATGTGTGGTATCTTCTCCTTTTTTGTTGTTTTTCGGCGGTGAGTGACGATCGTAAGATTCTGGACGCCGTTTTGATCGATTTTCGGGGGCTTGGGTGCGTCATATGTGCGTTTTGTTGGATCGGCTGCCGATTTATTTGTTTTCAGATAAATGCCTGCACTGGTGCTTGATTCCTTACTACTTTTCTTTCAGCATTGCTGTTTAACCTTATTTGCCTTGCTACTACAATATAATCTGGATATGCTCTTTGATGTGGAGTTTCTTGATCTTATTTCATTCTCTGTGAGTTCAGGGCTTCCAGATCCCTGATATCTCTGTGGTTGAGTGAGGTTAGTTAGAGCAATATGGATCAGGTGAGAGGGGCGATTCTCTTCTGCTTTTCTGCTTATGGATTTCTGACTACTTTGTGAGGACTAAAAATTTTACGTTCATATCCTGCTGTTTCTGTTGTCAGTATGAGAAGGTGGAGAAGATTGGAGAAGGGACATACGGCGTTGTATATAAAGCGAGGGACCGAGTTACAAATGAGACCATAGCCCTGAAGAAGATAAGGCTGGAGCAAGAGGACGAGGGAGTTCCAAGCACTGCTATAAGAGAAATCTCCCTTTTGAAAGAAATGCAGCATCATAACATAGTCAGGTCATGCCATGAATGCAGCTCATCTGTTGATATTTATCTAGTCGGTAACATGAGTCCTACATGCCTATGCATCGCCATGTAGTAGTAAAATGCAGGGTTGGTTTCTTGCTCACCCGACTAAAATTGAAGGCCTGAGACATAACTGAGACGCAGATGTCAGTTAATTCGGATCTTATATTGTTGAACACGGAAAGCTAATGTCTACGAACTTTGCTTTGACCATCTTGAGCTTGATCACGTCATTTTTTTTCTAACAAAATGATAAATAATGTGTATGAAGCCCATATGAGCCTATTAGGCTAGTTATTATTTTCTTATATATACTTGTCTAAGCTTATTTAGCTGCATATGTTGAATATTTTTGGTATATTTGCATCCATTCTAATTTTCTTGTAAGAAAGTCATTTATTGCAGTTTTAACTGATACTATCAAACAGAGTATTGGTGGAGTAACGATGCTTTTGCTCCTATTTTATGGACTTCTTAAGTTTCATCTAAAGAATAATTTAAAATGATCTTGTATTTTGCATGTTAGTGCATGACTGAGATCCCTTCTTATAATGAAAGCATTCTTTTCTGAAAGCAGGTTGCAAGATGTAGTTCATAGTGAAAAACGAATATATCTAGTTTTTGAGTATCTGGATTTGGACTTGAAGAAGCATATGGATACTTGCCCAGAACTAGGAAAAAACCCACGTTTAGTGAAGGTATGCTATATACTCTACATGTAACTGCATAATATCATTTTGCCGGCTCAGGATTAGTTATGTGGTAGCTTCTTTAGATCTGCTAGATACTCGGAAATTTTTTTAAATTTTTCTGTTTTTACTCAATTTCGCTTCTGTCTTATTTGGTGATGAAATGGTGCTGGGCTTTGATGTTTCTCATAACCATATAAAGGGTATTGATGTCTCTTCTAAACAAATGGATCCAAAGGAACTTTGGCCACAATGGTAATCTTTATTTGGAGAATATACATTTATTTGCAAGATCTGCAATACTATTGTTTCCTTGAGGGAAATGTTAATGTGATCTTCTTGCATGAGATGATAATGCCTGTTGTACATAATTAGAGTTGACTCAAATTTCCAACAAGCATATTTTGTCATTTTCAAAAGAAAAAGCTCCATTAGCCAACATGGGCACCCATAACTTCTGCTGGAAGAGAAAATTTGTGGTTCATAATGTTGATGTTCCATTCGTGATGGCACTTATTAAGAAGGATAATTCAAATCCATTATTTATTCTCATCTATTGATTGTTGCCTAAAATTGTTTTGATTGCATGCATTTGCTTAATCAATTTATGTCAATTTCTGGTGTATGCTCGTTTATTTTGATTGACTAAAGATTATATTGTTGTTGTATTTATATCATCTAGTTAGATCACATTCCTTATTTTGTATCTAGATGTATCTCCATCAGATTCTCCGTGGCATTGCCTATTGCCATTCTCACAGAGTTCTGCACCGCGATCTGAAGCCTCAAAATTTACTTATAGATCGAAGAACCAATGCTCTGAAACTAGCTGACTTTGGATTAGCCAGGGCTTTTGGCATCCCTGTCCGCACATTTACTCACGAGGTAAATACAAAACATCTTCATTTTTTGCTTTGTTCTATTTTATCTACTTGTTTTGTTTCTTAGACAACTACTGTTCGGATTTGACAATCTTCTGTGATACCTCACTAAAGGTTTGAAACCTCTGTATCTGATGTTTTATAATTCTAGTTATCATTTTGTTATTATGTGTAAAATTAATCAGATACCTATAGAGTCTGTACAGAAGATATTTGCTATCACTTAAGTCATCTATTGCAAATAATATCTATTGATGTTTGAGTTTATTAACCATGTATCTCTATCCTTCGTTTGGTCAACTTTAGCTGGCTTTTAAACTAGAATGATTTTTATTAACCGTTTGAGGGTTGTTTACTCTAGCTAGTTTGTTCTCCTGTATCATGCATTGCTTGCATCATTGCTGCTTTCTCCCTCCAAACATATTAAATGCTGTCCTTGCCTTATTCCCTGTTTAAACTTGTAGGTTTCCTTCTTTTTGTATGCGTCATGTGGCATGTGAAGTTGGGTTGTGAAGGGCAGTCTATGTTATTTATGCTTCAGCTTGCTGAAGATTATGTTTCTGTTTTGCATAGAAGTTTCTTTCTCAATTTATTTATTTATTCTTTTTATTACCTAACCATCTTTCATGTTCATCTTGACTGGATGAATGAATGCATGTTCACAAACATTCAATTATGCATGCATGAGTAACTCATCCAATAGCATTCAAGTTTGCATACGCCTGAACTCGAAATTGGACATTCAATTTTGGATCTAGTTCAATTCGTGTTGATAGAAGCTTATCCGATTTTCAGATAGCTTTCTAGTTGATTTAAACTAACTTACTAAAAACATATCTTAAATTAAAGTCATTGTTGGTGAGGATACCTCAGCCACATGATATGTACATATTAATCATGCTGCAGATGATACGATCAATTAAAAAATATTTGCATTGCATGTTTGTATATTATTTACTCTCAATTGAATATACCTTTGATATCATTAGATACTTTACAAAGATGATTATGCATATATCCCGTTCATTTATAATTGAACAAATTCAACTTTGAGCAAGTTGATGTTGAGTCATAAAAAATTTGAATCAGTTTTGCATAGACTGAAGTCTAAGATCTCATTAATTATGTTTTGAGTATCTTGACATAATTGCCAGCCCTACATTTGTGATTAACCTGCTTTAAATGGCTTTTATGCTATGTATCAATAAGTGTCTAATAGTCCAGAGGTGTTATTTGTATCCCCCATAACTAGAAAAAGAAAAACTTTTTTATTGGTAATTTCAACTGATTGTTTCGCCATGCTGTCCTTCCCAGGTTGTAACCCTGTGGTATAGAGCTCCTGAAATCCTCCTTGGTTCCAGGCATTATTCTACTCCTGTTGATGTCTGGTCTGTAGGTTGTATCTTTGCAGAGATGGTGAATCAACGCCCATTATTCCCTGGAGATTCAGAGATAGATGAGCTTTTCAAAATTTTCAGGTCTAATTGAAAGGAATGCAAATGTAGAAGTAGTTCATTTATTATAAATTCTCTTTCTATCCGCCAAAACATGTTTTCTATGCGAATCGCACTTATATCCTTGCAGAATTTTAGGTACTCCAAATGAAGAAACATGGCCAGGGGTCAGTTCTTTGCCTGATTATAAGTCTGCTTTTCCAAAGTGGCCTTCTAAGGTATTGTATGTTATTAATCTTTCAATCCTCAATGAAAAAAAATACATGGCTTAGAAAGTTTTGGCCATTCATGTAAGATGTAAAATAAAGTAAGTTTGTTTTGTTAAAATTTATGTCAATTATAAAGTAAATTTGATGATTATATTGAAAGTTATGTAGATGTGAAATAAATATAATTTTTATATTGAAGCCTTTGTAAGATTTTAAGATGTGATATATAATTAATTTATGTTATTATAAATGAAAAAAAATTTCAAGGCATTGGCTTTTCTCCAAGAGCTAAATGGAAATGAGTTGGTTTTCTTAATTCTCTTGTGCTACTCATTTGTTTTTCCAATATATGCTAATTTATCTCAGATCTTAAGGGACGTTTGATTCAATATTATTTTGATGCTATTTTATGTTATTTAGATAAAATAATTGTTTAATTCGACATGTGTAGATATTCTTGTAAAATATTATAGAATTGTCATTTAAAAGATGACATTTAAATAACATACTATAATATTTTGATAAAAAAAAAAAAACATACTATAACATCAAAATAGGATTGAACCAAGCATCCCCTTAAAATCTATGGCCTTCAGCTCTCTGATATACCTGTAAAGTTATATGCATAACAACAATAACAAGAATATTAGTAAACATATCGGACATATCGAATCAGTTAAAACTTATGTGCATAGATTACTTAAATCTATTTTAAAATATTGAACGTTTATCTAAACATACATACTGATTTCTTTACTAAACATATCGAATCAGTTGTGTAACAAGGTTAAGCTTAACAGGTTGAGCCTAATCCTAATTTTTTGCATGTTTATCAGTACGTTTAAAATTTGAATAAAGCCCAAAATGTTTTGGCACTTTTTGTGCAATTAGATTTGGCATACTTTGGGCATAAACATTTTGTTAAATTTGAACCCAAATAAAACAAATTTGATCTCTTGTTTTTTATACAAATTTTCTCTGAATTTCCAAGATCATTTTTTAACAGATTTATTTAGGTGCTTCTCCACAACCTGCCTTGGAATCTTTTGTACATTGCATGTTCGTAACTCTAGGTTGTTTACTTTGATTTTGGTAATTATGAGTAGTTAAGAGAATTTTATGCCGCTTGATTACTTTATTGGGAAAAATCTCAAAGGAATCTTTGTGCAGGATCTAGCAACGGTGGTCCCAAACCTCGAACCGTCTGGAATAGATCTTTTATCTGTAAGTTACCTTAAAAATTAAATTATCACACACTGAGAAATTTATTGCACGTTACGCTAAAAACTATGAGAAGTTTGATCCATTTTGAAAGTAAATTATGTATTTCACATATGCGTATAAAGCGACTTAAATTACAAAGCAGTGATTATTTTCTTAGTTGTTTTTTTGACGAATTACATAGATGCCGATATATTTTCATCATCAGCAATGGCTGATTGTGTTTAAGGTTGCATGCGATATATCTCTTAGTTCTTTAGATCTTTTTATGATACCTAACTTCATTATTTTTAACCTCTCTAAAATTTCCTCCTTCTCTCTTTTTGGTGTAATTTCTTGACCTTCGAACTTTAGGCAAATCATTTATAAGTTAAACTTGTTTGATTTACATCAAAAGAGAAATTTTCTAAAGAGGTGTTTGGTTCATTGTTATTCTAGTGTCATGTTATGTAATCTAGATATCATGATATTTAAATATCATCTTTTGATTAATAATTTTATAATTTTATAGAAAGTTATTTATAAATGTCATTAAACCAAATAATTATTTTTTCTAAATAATATAACATAACAACATAATAACATTGAACCAAACGCCACCTAAGTCATATACAAGTTACATTACATGGAGATTGTAGTGTTCGTTAGATTTATACGCGTGGTTTGCAAAGCTAATATATACCATATACCACAGCTTCTTGATCAAGATGACACTTTTTCTTCCCTTTGTAGGTCTAGTAGTCATTTAAGCATGCACATTTACTTGATCTCACACCATCATCATCTGAACAAATATTTCGTCATACCCCATGTGATTCTAACGATGCTTTCATATGCCTTAATGATGCAAAAATTCAGAAAATGCTGTGCTTAGAACCTCGGAAAAGAATCACGGCTCGAAACGCTCTCGAGCATGAGTACTTCAAGGATCTCGACACGGCTCCCTGATCTGCTCCATCAGGTTCATTCCCATTTGTACATTTTCCCGGCAAGTATATTAAATTGAGGCGGAACCGTTGTTTTTTTTTTTTTCCCCCCTCCCAATTGATGCGTGAGATTGTGTGCTATGTTTGTTGTCGTCGTTGCATTCTTAGCTTCTCTACCTTTTGAAACATTGGTTTGCCTCCCCTCCCTTCAGATATTACTGAAACTTTCTGCTTCTTGTTTTAGCTTATTTTAGTGTTTAAGACTACATGCTTGATGCATAGCTCTGAATTAATCATTGCGTTTCATTTTCATTTTCGCTAATGCAGTTTGCACATCGGTCTTTCATTACTGAATTTGGCATCATTTTAGTGAGACTTACCAAGGTTTTAAAAATTTAGTTTCGGTTTCATTTTCAGTCGTAAGATGAAAGTGTCGGTTTTAGCAGTTTCGACAATTTCAGTATCAACGACTTTGGTTTTTTTCTCATAATTACTTAATTTTGGTAAATTCAAAATTAAATTTTATTAATAATAATTATTGAATGTTATTTTTTAGAGCGAGATGAGTTTTTGCAGTTTCGGCCTATTTTCAGCTGAGTTTCAGCAATTTCAGCCAAAATCTGGCCGAAACTATCATTCTGGGATCGGTTTCTCATTTGTTTTAGCTGAGATTTATAATGTTGCTGTTATTTCTGTTGAAGTAGAAGCTTTATAAGACTTGGTATAATTCAGGTGTGCGGCTCAAATGGATGGGTGGTCCCATACTGTGGGACTGTATGAAGAGTAAAATTATGGGAGGGACATTTGAAATAGATATAAAATTATGATTAATATTTATTTCTCAATCTTATTTTTGAGATTAATTTGTAATTATTTATTAAAGCTGAGATAATAGATATAAAATTAAATTACATTTAGGTTCTTCAGTTTTAAGCATAATATTAATGATTTTAAATTTTTTATTTTTAAGCTTTGAGTGATGTATAATATATTAATTTAGTTTTTTATCTTTTATTATTTAATTTTTTTTAAATATTATTTTTACCCCTCTCTTCTCCTCTCAATCCCCAGCTTGCGGTCTCTCTCTTTTCTCCTAGGCTGCCCCTCCCCTCTCTCTCCTCTCTCTCTCTCTCTCTCTCTCTCTCTCCTCTTTTTCTCTCTCAACATAAATTGGGAGATAAAAAAAAGGAATAATTATCTACATGCCACACAATTTAGTTTTATTTATGTCTTATTTATTCATTTTTAGTTAATTATGTTATGCACATTCAAAATATTATAAAATTTTATATACACATATTTTAATTAATTTTTATTATAATGAGTAATCATAATTTTTCAATAACTTAATTATAATTAGATTATAAAAAATTTGGGCCATTTATCATATTATTTTAAGGATATTTAAATATATTTTGAGTGAAAATCTTAAAATCTTAATGTTTAGGTGGCGGCAAAGGAAGGAGATATTTGCAATGTGAATTAATTTTAGGACAAATCAACGCTTTAGTGTGGTATTGAGAAATAGAAAAAATATGTATCATTAAGAGTAAAAATATAATTTTAATGATTTATTAATAGAATATTTTTTTCAAATAAATTTTGATTAAGTTTTAATTTAAATGTGTATATGTAAAATTTTGTAATATTTTGAGTGTGCATAGCATAATTAATTAAGAATGGATGAATAAGACATAAATAAAATTAAATTGTGTGGCATATAGTTAATTATCTCAAAAAAGAAAAAGTAAATTTGATATTTAAAAAATTTTAATATTAATTAATATATTATATTGTTTAGAAATTAGATATTATAAATTTAAAATTATAGACTTAAGTGATTATGTTTTAAATTTAGGAATTTGAATGTAATTTATTCTTGATATAGATAACATTTTTTGGAGTAAAGTAAGAAATTTTTAGGCGACTTATGTGGATCTATTAAATATTTCCTGGACTCCCCTGCTGCATGGAGAAGCAATACTAGGTCTCCACTGATTTTTGATTTCGGCCTGTGGTGGTAATTGGTATTTATTTTAAGAATAGCAGTTGTTTATATTCAGTCGTTTTAAGCTGTCCAGTGTTCTCTACTGGGATGAACATGGGAATTAGGGGTGGTAAAATGGGTTGGCGGGTTAAGTTCGAGTCATTTATAGAATATTTTTGATCGAATTTTACTCATTTAATAAATGAGTTAAAATTTATGACTCATACTTGAAATTTGTGGGTTGAGATTGATCGGGTCATATATTATCACCCTTAATGAGAATAATATTCATGTAAGTCGGATAAGTTCATAGATTTTATGTGAACCTATGCTGGGAAGGGATGGATGTGGATTTTTTTCATCTATATCCCCATTTAAAGTATTATATATTAAATGCTCTAATTAATTTTTTATATATATTTTTTTCATGGGCGGGAGTGGCTGTGGATTTTTTCATCCATGAGCTCCTTTAGGTATATATTCAATGCGATCACTAACTAGGCACCGTTTGTTTTGAAATTTAAAATTAATTTAATTTAATTTTAATATAATATATTATATTATATATAAAATTTAATATTAAAAATTAATTTAATTTAATATTTTATATATATTATTAAAATAATAATTAATTTATATCACATTTCTTACATATTTTAACATAATAATTAATTTTATTTTATATTATTTATAATTTTTAATAATAAAATATTTTTATATAATTTTAATTTAATATTATTAAATTTAATTTTACAAATAAATAGATCCTAGGGATAGTTTTCTACGTGTTAAAAAAATTTAAGTATCATGCACGTCAACTTAGTCTTTATAAATTTTGAGTTATAAATAACTTATATGAATAATAATGTAAATTTCAGGTAACATTATGAATAATAATGTAAATTTCAAGTAACACATATGCAAATGCCCTTAATTTTTAATACGCTATCTAGGGGAACGGATTTATGTGCTCTGAAGTCCCATTTCACTGAGGAGTGCCCTTGATGGGAAAAATTATTGGGTGCGGACGACGCATTGTTCGGACGCCCAATCAGAGGGCACCACGTATGCTCGAACCCAGCTGTATGAGACATATGGCGCCCTCTGATTGGGTTCCGGACGGTGCGTCATCCGAACCTAATAACTTCTCCCTTGATGGGGCTTAAGCCTCTGTTCACTTTTATAAGGTCCAAACACCCTAAAAATTTTAAATCATATCTATTAATTTTTAAAACACGCTGTTGCAGGGTCACAAGTCCAGGATGTGAAACGCAGAGGGTTGTGTTAGGCAATCGATAGCCAGCATAAAATTTATCGAATCAATCATGACATGATTCTTTTAGAAAATTGCGTTAAAGCTAGGGCGTTTCCTGGAAGCGACGCGCTGTATTGCCTGAATACAGTGAAAGATGGGCAAGGGCTGTTGCATCGGCGCCCGGGTGTAGTGAAAAGTGAGCAAGGGTCCCCATATCATGGACGAATGCAGGTAAAGAAGTTAGTCCATCATACTAGAACTCAAGTCAGTAGGATTAGATTAGGAACTTAGAATATAGGCAGCCTGACGGGCAAGCTAATGGAGTTGGTGGATATTATGATTCATAGAAAGATTAATATTTTGTGCCTGCAGGAAACAAAATGAGTTGGAGAGAAAACTAAGAAAATTAATGGCTTAGGTTTTAAACTTTGGTACTCTGGTAAGAATAAAAACAAGAATGGAGTCGGTATAATTCTGGATAAGAGCTTGAAGGATCACGTAGTGGAAGTTAAGAGAAATTGTGATAGAATTATGGCTTTAAAAATTATAATCAATGGAATGATTATTAATATTGTAAATGTGTATGCTCCCCAAGTTGGCTTGGATGCGAGCATAAAGGAAAAATTTTGGAATGATTTAGAAGAGGTAATACAAGAGATACCTCAGGAGAAAATATTATTTATTGGAGGAGATTTAAATAGACATGTTAGAAGTGTTGTTGAGGAATTTAATAGTATCCATGATGGATATGGTTTTGAAAAGATAAATGAGGAGGGTAAAATTATTTTAGAGTTTTATTCAGCATATGATCTTGTAATTGCTAATACTTTATTCAAGAAGAGAGAGGAGCACGTTATCACGTACAAGAATAGAACTTTAAGAACTCAGATTGATTATTTTTTTATAAAAAAACGAGATCGCTTGGATTGTAAAGATTGTAAAGTCATTCCAAGTGAATGTTTGACTACCCAACATCGATTAATGGTTTTAGATTCCAAGATAAAGTATTGGAGAAGAAATAATAAGTCAAAATCCTATTCTCGGACTCGATGGTGGAATCTAAAGAATGAGAACAAATGTATATTTAAGAAGAAGGTTTTAGAATTTGGGCTTTGGAATATTAATAGGGAAACTGATTTTATGTGGTTGACAGTTGCTAACTGTATCCATAAGGTGGCCAAGGATGTGCTGAGAGAATCCAAAGGAATGATTCCAAATAATAAAGATACTTGATGGTGGAAAGATGATGTACACGAAAAAATTAAGGAGAAAAAGATTTGTTATAGAGATTGGTTTAAAAACAAAAATAATGATAAGTGAGAGAAATATAAAGTGGCTCGATGAGAATCTAAGAAAGTGGCTCGACGAGAATCTAAGAAAGTGGCTCGACGAGAATCTAAGAAAGTGGCTCAACGAGAATCTAAGAAAGCAATAGGCAATGCAAAAAATATGACTTTTGAGGATTTATATAAGAAGCTAGACACTAAAAAAAGAGAAAAACAATTATATAGGATTGCCAAGACAAGAGATAGAAAAACTAAAGATTTAATTGAAGTAAAATGTATTAAAGATGAAGATCAAAAAGTACTTTTCATGAAAAAAGATATCAAAGATAGATGGATAGTTACTTTCAACAGCTTTTCAATGAAGGTTGTGAAAATTCAATTGATTTTACGGAACTCAGCACCCCAAAAGAAATAAAAATTACTCTTACATCCGACGTATTAGTAAAGATGAAGTCTGAAAAGCCTTAAAGAAGATGAAGCATAAAAAAATAGTAGGACCAGATAACATCCTAATAGATATTTGGCAGTGCTTAGGAGATGAAGGAGTTTCTTGACTCACTAGATTATTTAATATGATTTTAAAGATTAAAATAATATCAAATAAATGGAGAAAGAGTATATTAGTACCTATTTATAAGAATAAAGGTGATGCACAGAATTGTGTCAATTATAAAGAAATTAAATTAATGGGTCATACTTTAAAACTTTGAGAGAGGGTGATCAAACAAAGGTTGCGCCATAATACTATGGTATCAGAGAATCTGTTTGGTTTTATGCCAAGTAGATCTACTATAGAAGCTATTCATTTATTAAGAAGTTTAATGTAGAAGTTTAAGGAGAGAGAAAAACCTCCATTTGGTTTTTATTGATTTGAAAAAAGCTTATGATAAAGTCCCAAGAGAAGTACTTTGAAGAGTTTTAGAAAAGAAAGAGATTTGCACTACTTATATTCAAGTTATGAAAGACATGTATGAAGGAACTGTTACCTCTGTTCGGACACAAAGAGGTTTGACTAAGAATTTTTCTATTACAGTTGGATTACACCAAGGCTCGGCTTTAAGTTCGTATCTTTTTGCTTTGATTATGGAAGTCATGACTGGACATATCCAAGATGAAGTGCCTTGGTGTATGCTCTTTGCAGATGATATTGTCCTTGTTGAGAAAACTAAAGAGAGAGCTAAAGCGAGCCTAGAGCTTTAGAGGAATGCTCTAGAATCTGAAGGTTTTCATCTCAGTAGATCAAAAATTGAATATATGGAGTGCACATTTAGTCAAGAAAGAAATACTTATATTGAAGATGTGACAATTGGTGATCAAATTATCAAGAAGAGTGAGCGTTTTAGATACCTTAGATCAATTATACAAAATGATGGCGAAATAGATAATGACATTATTAACAGGATTCAAGCAGGATGGGTAAAATGGAGAAATGCTTTTGGTGTATTGTGCGATAGAAAAATCCCATCCAAAATCAAGGATAAATTTTATAAAACTATAGTAAGACCAGCGATGATATATGATGCTGAATGCTGGTCTGCAAAGAGAAAACATACAAATAAAATCAATATTGCAGAAATGAGGATGTTAAGGTGGATGTGTAGATATACACGAAAGGATAGAATGAGAAATGAGTATATCCGAAAGAAAGTTGGTGTTGCACCAATTGAGGATAAATTTAGAGAAAGTCGGCTTAGATGGTTTGGACACCTAAATCGTAGGCCGATTGAAGCTCCAGTTAGAAAAATTGAGTTATTGAATTTTGCCATGTACAAAGAGGAAGAGGGAGACCAAAGAAGACATGACAAGAAACTATTAGGAGTGATCTTAGTTACTTAAACTTAGATAAAAATTTGGTAATTGATAGAGCGCAATGGAAACAAAAGATTCATATAGCCAACCCCACCTAGTAGGATTAAGGCTTGGTTGTTGTTATTGTTGTATTAATTTTTAATACTTATATTATATTCTACAAAAAATTTTGACATAAATTATTAATTGTGTCATATTTTATATAAGTTTTAATATAAAAATATTTCACATAATAATACTTCTCAAAAATAATATTTATTTTAATTCACATCTAAAATAAAATATTAAAATAATTAAATTTTTTACCATAATATTAATTTTTTTTTCTGTTTTCGTTATAATCCAAATCAATCCTAAAATACATATAAACCAAAAGTTCTAGAGAAGATGAAAGAAGAACAACTGAAGCAAAAACTGCAATCTAATGTTTTCGTAGAACAAAAATATAAGTGAATAGGAATTAACAAGTTTGTGGTGCTCTTCTAACTCAATATAGAAGAAGCTTATTTGGGTACGAGAGTTTTAATGTTGAATCATATTATCATTTTAATTTTTAAGTTAAATGAAAGAAATTGTGGTGTCGAGCACCAAAATAGAAACTTTAAAAAATCAACAAGCTTTCGCACTAAATATGACATTACATAAATATTCACCAACAACCTAAAGTATTACAAATAATTTCATGAACTTTGACCAAAGCAATGGTCACATAAAACTCTCATATCTTAAATATTGATCACAAAATATATAAATTTTATATTCTATAATAAACTTATATGTGTTAATATATATATATATATATATATATATATATGCATATTAATTGATATGATATATAAATCTTATTATATTAGCTTGTATACGTATATAAAATATTATTATATTATTATATTTCCCAAAAATAATTAATGCTGGTATTTAAAATTATATTCATTAATTTTGACTTGAATATTCTGAAATTTTGCCTGAAATGAAATTAGCAAGTTTCGAATCTCGACTCTTGACCAAAATTAACAAAACTTGACACAATTTTGACGAAACTTACATCAATGATTCTGTAGTTCTGTTTCTATTTATGAAATTTTTTTTTTTGATGAAATACGCAAATGAATACTTATATTATAATAAACATAAACTTGAATTTTGACCGGTAATCATTTGCATATTTTATTCAAAATTCAAAAACAAATAATAAATTTTATTTTATATTTTACTATAATTCTTTTATCAAGACAGATTTAAAACTTGCTCGTTTTACTGTGATAGAAATTATTAAATTTAATTTTAAGATATTATGTTTTAAATTTTTGAGTAAAAAATTTAAAATTATGATATACATTAAATAAAACTGTACGAATTAATTCAAAAATTTAACTCAAAATCGATCAAAAAATCATCCGATTTTGAGTAAAATGAAACTCATGAGTGATGACTCAACTCCACCCACGAAAGGGAGTTCGGTGATTCACGCAGTTTATGCATGGCGTAGGCGCTGGTGCGCCATGCATTGAACGCAAAGCTGGCTGATCGATCGCCTCCCTCTCTCTCTTCTCTATAAATCAACGTATACGTACCCAAACGCCAGCGCATCTCAATTAACCCACAGCTTCATTCCCATCATCCGTTAATGGCGCCGGCGATGAAGACGAAGACGCTCTCCGCCTTCCTCGTCGTCCTCCTCGCCGTCGCCGGAGCTGGCCGGCAGGCTGCCGCCCAGACGGCGAACTGCTCCGCCGGGCTGAGCGACCTCACCGTCTGCGCTCCGTTCGTCGTCCCCGGGGCAGCCGGCGGGCCGCCGATCCCCAGCGCTCAGTGCTGCAGCGCTCTGAAGGGCGTCAACCGCGAGTGCCTCTGCAGTACCCTCGACATCATCTCCAAGCTTCCCAGCACTTGCAGCCTCCCCGCAGTCAGCTGCAGTGAGTTCTTTTTTAAAGTTATTATTATTTTTTTTTTTCAATTTCTGGGGGGATTTACATACAAGTCCCAAAACAATTAATAATTACATTCTAACGCCATATACTTAATATTTACCATTTGGTCCCAACATATATGTGTAATTACAGAATAACCCTCAAAATCAGTTAATGTGTAGTTTCTTCTTATTTTAATGGCTATTTAAATAGTAAATATTCCGTTTATGTGGCCTTTGGGCTCATAATTAATAAAGGAATTTACATAAGTGGTACATAAATTATTATATTTATTTATTAAATATTTAAAATATAAATATTACTCTAAATATACCCTAACATATTAATATTATCAGCTCCACACTATAATCTCCATTCATCATCTATTGTCTAACTTGATCTGACTATAATTAGATTGACCGTCAATTATAATTTGTTCATATACATATTTAGAAATAAGTAATAAATGCTAAATATTATTCGATAATATAAAAATATGAATAATATCACTTAGGTAATTTGATACATAATATTAATAATTAATATTATTGATATTTTTTAATTATTGACTAATATGTATATTTGTTATCATTAAAATATGTATATGAAAAATTATAGTTAGGTTAAATAGAGGATAATGGATAGAGACTATAGTATGAAACTGATAATATTTTAAAATATTTTTAAAATAATATTTATGATAATTTTATGTGTTATATATGTAAATTTTCATAATTAATATAAGAGTAAATTGATTATCAAATGAAAATAATGATTTAAATTTTATGAATCAGCATGCATGCTCTAATTAAGATATTTAATAGCCTATAAGTAAATTAACTTTCATTGATTAAAGATATTATCATTAATTTATTTTTATTTTCTCAGTAAATTTTTGTACACTATTTAATATTTAAGAAAATGGTAGAATACAGTATTTTATTAAGAAATCATTTCATTTCATATTTATTTCTTTCACATTTTTTGTCATGGGCCTTCAATTTATTGTGTTCAAAAATAGTTTAATTTTAGGAATCAAGCATATCTAGTATTTTGTAATTTTTAAAAGTTTTTTTTTTATTATCTCATTTTAACAATTATATTTCATATTCATCTGTTTTATTCATAATAGAAAATCTTAAATAATGTATATTTCTCAATTTTAATTAAAATTGTAATTTAGTAACATAGATATTTTAAGTAGTATAGGTGTGAATTAAATTTTTTTTTTTGGTAGAAGTGAGTTAAAATTATAAAAATCTTATAAAAATAATATTTTTAAAATCACGTGTAAATTAGAACACATTTATTAAGTGAGTCAAAATTAATACTAGAATATTATCTCACTCGAGTAGTAATTGGGTCAACCTCAACGAATAGATTTGTAAAATTCAAATAATAAATGAGTCAAAAGTTATCCGAATAATAATTGGGTTTGAGTTGAGTCGATGAATCGAGTCACCCTAACTCTGACTCATTTTAACAGGTGCATAATCGTGTCACAGGGAGGAGGATATATTGGAATAATGGGAGAGGCCTTGCAGTAGTCTTCTTTTTAATTAGTTGTCTGAAGAAGATGTAATAGAAAATGAGAAAATATTAATAATATAAGAAGTTTGTGTTTTATTGTTTGTGAATATTTTTATTCAGGGATTTACATACAGAACACTAAATTCATCACAAATTGCGCATTTCACCATCTTTTAGTAAATATTACACATATCACACTTTTTTTACATTTCTATTGTTACAATAGAAATGTAAAACCCATAAGCAGAGTGTGATATGCGTAATATTTACTAATAGATGATGAAATATATAATTTGTGCTGAATTCAGTATTCTGTATGTAAATTCTCCTATTTTTATTTGTTATTTTTAAAGTTTTTCTTATTATATTTGCATATCCCCAAATTAATTAACATATTGCTACATATTTTTAATAACTTAACTGATTAATAATTTGATGAATCATAGTTTAAAGAGGGATAACTTCAAGTCAATTTTGAGCAAGTCAAGCTAAACTCGAAATTAAAACGAATTTAATTTGAGCCTACTAAATTATTTATAAGCTATAATTTTTAAAATATATATATTTTATGAAACATAAGAATATAATATTATTTAGCTGCTTCTAAGTTAAATATATATAGGGTAAATTACACCTAAGATCTTGAGTTTAAGGCTTAATAACACACAAGTTCAGATTTTTAAAATTATAATATCAGATTCTTGATTTTTAATAAATTATTATTTTTTTATTATTAAATTACACTCAGGTCCCTGAGTTTAAGGCTTAATAATATATAGATTCAGGTTTTTAAAATTATAATATCGGAGTCTCTGAGTTTTAATAAATTATCAAATAGATCTTTTTTTATTTCTTTATTATTATTTTTTTAAATTATAATTATACCCTTCATCCTCTCTCTCGTCCCGATCTCCGCGTACGCGCATGTGCGGGGATCGGGAGGAGAGGAAGAGGCGGGCTCTCTCTCTCCTCCCGATTCCTGCGCATGCGTGAGGCCGGTGGGTTGCACACACCGCGCGGCCGCCGGACCCCCGAGTGGGTCGCACACACCGTGTGGCCTTGCGAGTGCGCGAAGATCGAGAGGTGAGAGAGGGGGAACGGTATAATGATAATTTTTAAAAAAAATTACTAATAAAAAAATAAAAAAAAAATATATTTGATAATTTATTAAAACTTAGGATTCCGATATTATAACGTAAATTTGTGTATTATTAAGTCTTAAACTCAGAAACCTGAGTGTAATTTACTTATATATATTTCTATTTCAATACTCAATGTACTTTAAAGGAAAAATTATTATTGTCATATAATTATAGTTTGACTCATGATTTTTTTTAAATTTTTTATTTTAGTTCCTATTATGTTCCTATATACCTTTTGTTAACTTAATTTAAATATTATTTATATATTTATGTATTATTATTTATTTAATTTAATGCCATTATATTCTACATTAAACTATTTTTTCTTAAATTTTTCGGTAAAATTATGCACTTAAGCTCATTTGGATTACAAATGCAGCGCCTGGTGATTAGGAGTTGAATAATGCTCCATTAAAATCTAAAAATATTTTATAAATGTTTTTAAATATTAAAGTTAATTTAAAAAATATTGAAGGTCATTAAAACTTTTTATATGATGTTATTATCATATACATAATATATTATTTATTTATAAATTTATATAGTAATATTGTCAACTTTGAAATGAGTTAAACTTGAAATTTAAGATTATTTATTTAAACTATAAAATATTTTACATAAAATTGATAGAATTGCAGTCATGTTTTTTTTTTTTGATAAAACAGATTAGGTTTGTTTAGCTTCAGTACTATTTTAGTTCTACCTA
>JAEMOT010002050.1:125365-180063 GCA_019297695.1 Apostasia ramifera
AAATTTTAAATTCTAGATCAAAATATTTTACTCATAAAAAATTTGATATTTTTATTAAAAATAATTTACTATAAAATAAAATAAAATTTTTTATTTTGAAATTTATATAAAATATAATAAAAATTTATTATTATTATTTTTTTGATTATGAGCAAATTTGGTCCTGAGTCAATTTGTCAGTTTACTCCAACATAAATTATCCCCCGCTTTAGCACTTCCGCAATCTTGATTCTCTTGTAGCGGTCGACAGTCGCTCGCCGGGGACCGCCGGAGAGAAGCAGCAGTAGAACAAGAGAAAGTGAGCATTGATCTCTTCCAGATGCGTCAGATCTGATCCGGCGGCGCCATGGGGCACGCAAACCATTCGCCGCCTCCGCCTCCGAGGCTCGGCGTCGGACGAACTCCCCCCGGCGTGGACTTCCTACGGCGATGCTCCTTTATCGATCTCGTCTCCGCTTCATTCTTTTCCGCTCTCCTCCTGTTTCTTCTCCTCGCCTTCACTCCGCTCGGCGACCCCCTTGCGGCTTCCGGAAGGCGCTCTCTATCCCGCCATTCCGTCCTCTCCGCCCGTCGGAGAGCGGAGATCATCACGGCGGTGGACTCCGGTAGGGAGGCGGTAGTTGAGGTGTGCCCGGCGGAGGAGGTGGATTGGATGCCTTGCGAGGACCCAAGGAGGAACAGCCAGCTTGATCGGTACATGAATTTCTATCGCGAGCGGCATTGTCCCGCGCCAGGGGAGTCCCTGCTCTGCCTTGTTCCTGCACCTCAAGGTTATCGCGTCCGCATTCCGTGGCCTGAGAGCCTTCACAAGGTTTAGGCTGTTCTCTTGTAAATTCTCTATGCCTAAAGCTGGAATGATGATTAACACACAGTAGCCTGACGGTAGTTTTATGCAGTTAGGAAGATATTTATCACATTAAAAGAAAATTTTTATAGTTGCTACTGGCCCAACTATGCTACATTTACGTGTTGGACAATTAAGTGAAAAAACATTTGAGTTTCATGAAAAAATATTCACAAGGTTAGTTTAGCTAAGATGTGATTGCATGAGAAAGTGAGTACTATGGAGGATAAGATGAAGAAGTGACATTAAGGTGGTTGATGATGTTTGTTGTTGTTCTATAGGCTTCTTTTTTATATTTTTTCACAAGTGTTATAAAACTGTAGTAAGAAAACATGGCAAAAACTATAAGGAGTATCTTACTGACTTAGATTTAGATGAGGATTTGTTAATTGATAGAGCGCAATGAAAACAAAGAATTCATGTAGCCAACCTCACCTAGTGGGATTAAGGCTTGGCTATTGTTGTTGTTGCTGTTGTTTTCAAAAGTACTTTAGAGAACAACTTAGAAAACCTTTACAAATGTGATTTTTATATGGATTCCATGATGCTATCAAAAAATGCTTAGCTTCTATTTCTTCATATTCTGGTCTTATTGTGCATTGTTATGCTCTCTTGGCTTTTCCCATAAGGCAAATGCTAATTCTGTTGTTACTATCATGGTGTGAATCTTCTCCAGAGTGCAACCTCTGACACTAGTCTATATCAGAGACTCAGGCAAGCCTCCCAGCACTAGAATTTTCATGTTTTAATCTGGTGACCTATAAATTGTAAAATTTTGTGATTGAAGAGTGTTGGAGCTCTATCTTGTAGCATCCTAGTCATGATAGAGACGTCACAAGGAGATTCTCTTGTTTTTGAGCTTCAGGGGTTGTTAATTGAGCAAATTTTTGCTCATCCTTTGAGAAATCAATTCTTGTCTTATGCTTAAGTAGCTTGGAGAGCTTTATGATTCAAATGTTACTTTGTTGGATCACTAGAGTTGCATATAAACGATATGTTAAATTCAGTCAAGCAATAACATTGAAAAAATGAAAAAGAAATAAACAGAAAACAAAAGGTTAGTTGCAATGAGATGTATATGGTTATACCAAGATTGAATATTGACTGGGGGACTCACCGGATCATGTAAGGGACAATAGGGACTTGGCTGTGTTTTCAAATGTTCCCTTGCCTGAAATAACCCTATAATTAATGGCATCTTGCTCTTTATATTATTTAGAACTTTCAACAGAAATTTTAGTAATAGAGAAGCTTTTGTTGTAGATAACTTTCGACTAGCATGATATTGTTTTAGAATGAGTCCATGGAGATTACCCATACTTGCAATTCTGACATCAATATGCTGTGGAGAGGCTCTAAATTAGAAATATCAGTTTTATACAAGGCTATACTTATCGTAGTTTAAAACAGCATTTTGGGTTTTAGTTGGGATTTTGTTTACACTGTTCATCTCTACTGCATTTAAACATATATGTTCGCCTCTAGTGTTTGTACACGCTGGGGTGTCTTGATTCTTTTAGTTATTTGCATTTCTAAAAGTAGGACCTCCAATTTGCCCTTTGGCTTTAGGGAGGAATCATTTATTTCAATATTCAGTTTTCATGCCATTCCTTATGCTGAAAGGAAACTCTTTAACATTCTGCTATTCAAATAATTTTATAGCATGGTATTTGTTTTTGCATTATTTTTAAGGTAGATTCTGGTGATGTCTTGTTCTTATTCTTATTTTTATCAGTGACCTCACTTAAATGCTCTATGGATTGCTAGCCTACTACTGTTGATATGGTGAGATGCCTACAAAATCCTCTACTAATTGAAACGGGTTGAATAGGCATTCTTTTAGAATAAGGATAATA
Organism: Apostasia ramifera; assembly: GCA_019297695.1. Classification (NCBI taxonomy): domain Eukaryota; kingdom Viridiplantae; phylum Streptophyta; class Magnoliopsida; order Asparagales; family Orchidaceae; genus Apostasia; species Apostasia ramifera. Next base: position 128,066 of record JAEMOT010002050.1, read on the forward strand.
TACTATATATAAATAAAATTTAAAAAATAGTTTGTAATAACAAGATAACCTAACTATAAATGCTAAAGAATAAATAAGCACACCAAAGGCAGATGTGAATTTATGAAGTTAGATACCTAAAGATTATTATGTCCTTACCACCCTAACTAGGAGGCACCACATCAAATGTTCCACTAATCACAAATCACTCCTTAGCATTGGGTATTGGAGTGACATTCAAATACCTGTGCTAGAAAGCCACCACTTGGAGACCCTCTTCACTCCCAAATGAAGGAAAAAAAGTAAAGAGAAGAATAAATTTAGTTTGAAATGATGAAACCTCACTTCTCTTCCTAAAGTTTGACCTTGAGGCACTCAGAGGAACAAATGGTCAAACTTGAAAGCTTGAGCACTTTTCGCTTTTTAACATTCTAGAGCCTTAGAAAATGTTTTTGGAAGTTTTTCATTAGTGTCAGAAATAGGGGATTAACCTTTTATAATGGATTCAAAAATATTGTCTGAACTAGGTGTTTAGGTTAACAAAGCTCAAGATAAAAGCTAAAACGACTAGCTGAATTTGCCAAAAAAATAGGCTTAAGTTGACTTATACCAAAAAAAACTAGCCATATTTAGTCCAACATTCAATCCATCTCATCTTTTAAGCCTTGTTTGGCGTGAGGATTAAAATAGTACTAGCTTAAAAAAATAATAATAATAATAAATAATTTTTTTTAATCATTCTATGCAAATTCTAATATAAAAAACAGTATTTTATTTCACATACTCAATAATTTTCAATAACAATATCAACTTTATTTCACATAATAGACCAAAATAATTGAATTAACCCAATTTATTATTTATTATCATTATTAGACTTCAAAACATATAATTATCATTATTTTGTTTTGATAGTGATAATTGCCATAATTACAAGGGAGGAATCAACAAATTGCACATCAGTTTGGTAAACTTTCTTTGGAAAAAAGTTAAATCTCATATATGAACTCAACATTTTTTTGGCAAGTTGATGGAAAATGAAAAATATTTAAGTATAAAAAACTTATTGCATAGTTAATATACATGATTTAAGCTATGCACGTTTGACTACGATGGTAGAACATGGAGAGTTGGGATTCTCTTTCTCATGTTTTTACTTGCTTGGCTTCCTAGATAGAGAGGGAGAGAGAAGGAGAGTAAGTGGGCCATTATAAGAAAAAGAATTTAAAAAAGAATCCAAAATTGAATTCATTTATTTTGGTCTGAATGGAAAAAGAATGTCTTGATAATTAAATATGGAAATCTATTTAACAGGATTACATGAGCCTTTTAGCCATTTGTTTTGGCCCTCTAATCTTGGCCCTCCAATCCTTTTGAATTTTACTGGAGAGGACCACATTAACAATTAAGTTTTTGTTCGTATGCTGCTATCAAGTTGCATTCAGAAGATGTTTCATACATGATATTTCTATTTATTTGGTTATAGCTTCAATGAACACTTGCAGATATGGCATGAAAACATGCCATACAATAAAATTTCAGAGAGAAAGGGTCATCAGGGTTGGATGAAGAAAGAAGGCCCATACTTTATCTTCCCAGGTGGTGGCACTATGTTTCCAGATGGAGCTGAGCAGTACATTGACAAGCTTGGACACATTGTTCCCATTAATAAGGGCATACTGAGGACTGCCTTGGACTTGGGATGTGGGGTAAAGTGTGTTGTTCTTACCTCAAACCCATTTACTCTCTTTATCATCTCTCTCAGCTTGTTTATGAAAATGTTGGCTGGTGCTTCTTATTTTATATATTCTAGGATGAATTACATACATACCACAGATAAAGAGGATATTACATATTGTGCAACCAAATCTTACTATTTATATAGATAACACAAAAAATTCAAGGACCATGAAAAACGCTTCATTTAACTTCTGTAGGTAATGCTAAGAATATTCAATTAGATGTTCACTCATTCAGTTATCAAATATTTGCAGAAACTTAAGTACACATACCGTCACCAAAATCAATTGCTTATGAAAATATAGTAGAGTTAGATGTCAAGAAGAATTAACAATAGCTAGACAGAATGAATTAAGTCTAAATTGGAAATGTACTAGATCTATGAAGGAAGTTAAATGATGTATTATTTCCATTGTATTTCTTTGTACTATTTAACTTTTTTTTTACTTGTGTTATGTTAGTATTTATCTCTATTTTCTAATACAGGTAGCAAGCTTTGGAGGTTTTCTTCTCCAAAAAAATATCTCGACGCTTTCCTTTGCGCCACGGGACTCGCACAAAGCTCAAATACAATTCGCACTTGAAAGAGGAATACCTGCTTTTGTTGCAATGTTGGGTACTCGCAGGCTTCCATTTCCTGCTTATGCTTTTGACCTGGTTCACTGCTCTCGGTGTTTAATTCCTTTCACTGCCTACAGTAAGTGTTTGGCATATTGCTCAGGTCCTTTACGTATAGGGCTGGCATCGAGTCAGTTTGAATGAGCTTGGCTCAACATGAAATCATAAATTTTGATCATGAGTCAAATTTGATGTCGATTTGAGTTGAGTTGCCAACCAAATATTTTGAATAAAATATACATTTTACATAACTTACATGTTTTGACACATACTGTTAAATGAATATATATATCACTTTTCTATCTGTATGATGTACCCTTTCTGTAAAATACATATACATATTAAATAACTTATGTAACAACAACAACCAGGTCTTTATCCCACTAGGTGAGGTCAGTTATATAAATCCTTTATTTTCATTGCGCTTTATCAAATAACAAGACTTGTTTATCTCTAAATATGTCTTTCTGATGGTTTCTTGCAATATCTTATTTGGTCTTCCTCGTTCTCTTTTAATACAGATAAAATCTAATAGCTCAACTTCTTTTATTGGAGCTTTTATTAGCCTATCGTTTATATATCCAAACCATTTAAATCAACTCTCCCTAAGCTTATCCTCAAATGAGGCTAACCCAACCTTTTTGTGGATATACTCATTTTTCTCTTTATTTTTTCATATATACTCACTCATTCACCTTAATATTTTCATTTCTGTGATACTTATTTTTACTTGTATGTTTTTGCTTTATAGGCTAGCATTTAACATCATATAACATTGCTGGTTTTACAATTATTTTATAGACAATTTACCTTTAAGTTTAACTAAACTTTTTTTATTACACAAAACACTGGAAGTATTTCTCTATTTTAGCTATCTTATTTGGATTCTCTTGATAACATCACCATCAATTTCACCATTATTTTGTATAACTAATCAAGGCACTTAAATCTCTCTTTCTTGATAACTTGATCATCAATTGTTATTTTACCAATGCAAGTGCTTCTATCTTGACTAAATTTTCACTCTATACATTTGATTTTGATTTGCTAGAATGAGAACTTTTAGATTTTAAGGTATTTCTTACTCAAGGTTTGTCTTACTCTATTTTCTAGTTTTATCAATAAAAAGAATGTCATCTACGAAAAGTATACACCACGGTACTATTTCTTGGGTATATCCAATCAAGGTCTCTATGACTAATGCAAAAAGATATGAGCTTAAAGCTGAGTTTTGGTATAGTCCAACTGTAATTGAAAATTTTTAATTAAATCACTTTGTGTTTATACACAAGTGATAGCCACTTTATACATGTCTTTGATAACTTGAATATAGGTAGTGCAATTTTTTTTTCTAAGATTTTCAAAGCAAAATTCAAGTAATTATTGAGCGGGTTTTGAGTTTCAAACATGATTTCTAGTTCTATTTACATATATGATTTATGTTGGTTGATTCGGTTATTGCAGATGGATCTTACATACTTGAAGTGGATAGACTACTCCGACCCGGAGGTTATTTAGTTATATCTGGCCCACCTGTAAAATGGTCTAAACAGGAAAAAGAATGGAATGATCTACAGGCAGCAGTGGCTGCCTTGTGTTATAAACTACTTGCTGTGGACGGAAACACAGCAGTCTGGAAGAAGGTTCCTGGAACCTCATCATGCTTTAAGGAAAATAAACTTGGGTTTGGATATTGTAGAGACTCTAATGATTGCAGTAAGGCATGGTAATTTCTTTCTTCATTCCTTTCCATTTGGCTGACAATAATGCTTGCAGACTAGAAAGATTGTGGTTTAACTTTAAATCAACTCAAAGTTTTGGGCATTTAGCTAGGGATGCAAAAACAGGCGAGTGCCCAACCTGGTCAGCAGAACCCAGTTAATAAATTGATTAAAATTTTTGACCTGAACCTGACCAGAGTTAGTTTCGGGGGTCAACCCACCAACTTGATCGATTTTAATACAAAATACACTAAAATATATAAGGCTGTCATTCTTGCAATGTTAAGTTGACCTAACACAATAATTTACAACCCAAACTCAACACATTTCACCAAACTTGACCTTAGTAATAGTTGTGCATCTTAAACCCAAATCTTCCAGGTTATGCTCTGAAGTTGGGTCATGTATTGCCGCCCCTAGTTTTAACAATGATTTTATTGACATTTCCTTCTATTTTAATGCTAAGGTTTTTTTAGGTATGTCAAATTAAATCCCTGTGTGTGCAAAGCCCAACACAAGGGAGAGTTGGTTGTGGAATCATTACCAAAATGGCCTGAAAGAGTATTGAGACCCTCTCCAAGGGTCTATCGTTTTGAAAATGGGATTGATTTGTTTGTAGCTGACACACAGCTATGGGCTAGGCGAGTTGAATTCTACAAGAGATCTCTCGGAGTTAAGTTGGGAAGTCCGTCAGTACGAAATGTAATGGACATGAATGCTTATTTGGGAGGATTTGCAGCTACATTGAGAGATGAAGATGTCTGGGTTATGAATGTTGTCCCTGCTCAATTGCAATTGACTCTTGAGGTGATTTATGACAGAGGTCTTATTGGGGTCTATCATGACTGGTAAGCATATTCATATATCCATCTTTCCACATATTTCCCCCGAACTTTGTTCATTTCACTGTCTGTCTGGCTGAAATTAAAAAAAATAAATAAAAGGACAAGTAGGTCAAAAAGGAACTCTTTATACAACTCAAGTTTGTGCCGGCTTTATGCTCAAGTTGTTTGGAGAGCTCGTTGTCTTTTACAGTTGATCCCCTGATAGTAGAATATAGTTAAGGGGTTGGGTTTGAGTTTGACCTAGAATTCCACCTAATTCTGTAAGTTTCAACCTTAACAAGACTAGTTTAATAAACATGTTAGAATTGTGACCCTAATGTGACCGGAACATAATGGATATGACCAAAATTACTGGCTACCAGAACTTGAACCCTTTATAGCAAACTAAAAAATATTTAATTGGTTGAGTTTGGATCGGGATAAACCACATTTTTGGTAAAAGGCTAGCTATTGTGACTTGGAACCTGACTTGTACAGTATTAAATCAACTTTAATGGTAATGCTAGATTTGTTGTCTCATTTTTGTGACATGTCAAGTCTTGCCATAGCCTTAATCTTTTATGATGAAATCAAAGAACTTGTTTTCCTTTGTTCTAAAGATAGATCTTATCAAAACAAGAGTAGTGCATGTTGTTGGTTCTTTTGTCAATCATTTTCTTTTTTGTTGTGGAACAGCGAAAAACTTGCTTTTGCTGTCATTTCTCTTACCACATTATCATGTTAGTTTTAGGGTGCTGAAATGCCAATTTTTGGTAAATATTTTTATGCTATGAGAAATATCTATCACGTTTATTCAGATATTTCCCATGTTAAGCGAAACTGTGACCTGTGACTCCCTTTTCTGCGAAACTCTCGTATAGAACAAAGGAATAATGGAGTTGCTCTCTTTCAAAGCTAATGAGCATGTGATGCATCCTGTATGTAGATATATAGCAACTGCTCTCTAATAAACTATTTTGGGAGGTTTACAGACATAATAGTGAAATCCTCCATTTGTACAAATTTAATGCTGCAATCTACATATTTACCACAAGATATCCAAATATTTTAAACAACTCAGATGTAACCTTACTCTTATTTGTCGTTTGGGAAGAACAATTTTATGATTGAGCTACTTCGAACATTTGAGTATCCTACACGTAAAATATGAAGATTGTCTTTAAATAAGCAAATGTTATCATCTACATATTTAACGTCAAAACCCTCATATTACCATAGGACACGTAATATTTTTAGCACTTATGTAATGGTAAATAACTGTAGTTTTATATACCAGTTTCCCTTTTTTCCCCTTTTTTTTCATTTAAATTGTTGTTAATACATTTGTTCCTGCTCATGTGCTAATTTGAATTAAACAGTAGTATTTCATAATAGTTTTAGTTGCAAATAGCTGATTATGTTGACTTCTTTACTTTGCTCTTCATTATCTGCCTTTTACATAGGTTATGCTAAATTTTGTTTGCTGATTCTAGGTGTGAGGCTTTCTCTACATATCCCCGGACCTATGACTTAATACATGTTGCGGGAATCAGTTTGTTAATAGCTGATCCAACATCCAACACAGAAAGGTGCGATTTCCATAATAAAGACTTGCTTCCACCTGCAAATGCATATGATTAAGTTATCTTAAAGATTGCATTTATATATGTTATTATTTGAAGGGCGATATTTTTGAAATAACTTGATCTTTTGCCCCTCTTACGATTGAACTAAATTCTGTTGCTATCATTCAGATGTCACCTTGTTGATGTGTTGGTAGAGATGGATCGAATCTTAAGACCAGGAGGTTCAGTCTTGATCCGAGATTCAAGAAATATTATTGACAGGGTTGAGAGAATTGCCAAGGCTGTTCGGTGGATAATTGAAGCACGACATACTGACCCAGAATCAACGGGAGATGACATGATTCTTGTTATGACCAAAAAATTTTGGAAGTTGACTTGAGATTAAGGTGATGATTCAGTTGCTAAACCGTTGTCTTTGTTTGGTTTAATTTTTTTAATTGTCCAGGCATTGGAAAATTGTGACAATCACCTATGCTTGTTCTCTTAGTATGTGAGTGCCTAAATTCACTCCTGAGTTTTGATTTTGTTTTTTTAAGACTTCTATGAACTTAGTCAGAAAGTTTCACATGAGATCATGAAAGTTTCTTGGGATAATTACCTATTCACATATTAAATACCAAATTCTCAGAGTTTGCATCTTGTACACAATAAATTGACTGCAACTTACAATTTGATCAACTTGGATGTTATTACTCCTCTTTCATCATTCCCTACAGTCTCTGTATTGACTCAAAAGGATAAAAATAATAGGAATGTGTCCAAAATGTAAATATTGAGAATTGACTGCTTGATATGTAATTGAAACTGTGTTGAGTGTTATGCAAATGAACCAATTTTCTAGGCTTTGATGATTTCTTAAATTTGTTATGGCTCATCTTATGATTGCATGCAATCAATGTACTATTGCAAATGTACATTTGATTTTGTTTCCATTTTACACATGTTACATGCATTTTACACTTTGCTTTATTTATTTCTCATCTTATGTTACATGTATTTTGCACTTGATTTAGTTCTCATCTTACACATAGCTCACCCTCCATGTTGCATATAATATGTTGAGCATATGCAATATTAATTTTGTGTAAGCGCAGAGAACGTTTCTTTTGCTTTCTATATTACACACATTTATAGGAAGGTTAATCTAACTTAGATGATTAGTTTTGGTAGTCACATAAGAACTCACTCTATTACAATAGATGGAATATGGTGATATTTATTGTTAGGTGTTTCCACTAAATTTTAACATAGAAATAAGATAAATAAAAAATTAGAATAAAATAAGTAAAAGGTAGAGATAGAAAAGAAGGCAAAGATTGACCACCGTGAAAAGACTGCGTCATTTAGATCGACATGATGGTCCAACTCCGTTGCATTGCTGGAAATCCTTGATCAATGGAGGAACAATATTACCATTTTTGTTCAAAAAGATATCAAAGCAGATGATTGACTCATTCCATACTAAAAAGAATCACAATTTTTTTTTTGATAACACGGATTCCTATTTCTCAATGATATCCCACAATCGAGACAATTGGCTGAATTGCCAAGTCGAGGTAAACTTTGAATACTAGATTGGGCCAAGGTTAGCCCAATTTTCATCTAGAAAACAATATTGAAATTTATGTTCTTGAAGTACTTGCAATCAATTATGTTTCTCCTAGAAGTTAGTTAGCTATCTCTCATTTTGTTCTAGAATTTTTCCTATTTGTGGGACATTTGTGGCATACAGGAAAATATTCTATAAAACGTTTTTCTCTACTAAGATAGATCTATCTTATATAGTGCATTTGTTTAGTCAAGTAAAGTTTGATTAGGTTAAAGTTAATCTTTGATGAGATATCTTTTTGTTTTGAGATTTGTGGAAGAATTGTCATAAAATTAGTTTTACTTTGAGATGTGTATAGGATGCGAAGTATAGTTTGTTATTTTAAAATTTATATAGGATGTGAAATAAAATTGATTTGAAATTTGTATAAGATTTAAAATAATATTAGTTTAATTTTGAAATTTATATATAATGTGAATCATATGATTAATTTATCCCATATTAAGATTAACTTGCCCAAATCGGGCTGCCAAATTACTAACGTGCTACTGAGGTTTGTTGCTCTGTACTGCTAACATCTGAAGTCAGTTTAATTGGATACCTATTGCATTGGGTCAGCCTTTTACCCATTTTTGGTGTGTCTGTCAACGTTAATTTAATTAAACTTAAGCTTATACGATGACATTTTTATTTCGAGATTTATGTAGGATGTGAAATGTAATTTGTCTAAGATGTAGAATAAACTTATATTCATTGGGTCAGCCTTTCACCTATTTTAGGTGTGTCTGTTTAGTTAGATCAACTTTAATTAAGTTAAACTTAAACTTATATAATAGCATTTTTATTTCGAGATTTACATAGGATGTGAAATATAAAGTCTAAGATGTAGAATAAAATTTGTTTTTTATATTAAATTTTGTATAAAATATGGTATTTAGTTATATTTAATTTTGAGATCTATGTAAGGTGTGATTTATCAAGTTAGCTTTAACATAGTTAAATTTAATTTGGTTAATAAATATCAAGTTGATCTTATCTCTTTGCATTGGTTATAAAGATCTTAAATAGACGCGTTCAAAAAAAGGTGTCTTAGTTTATATTTTGTGCAGATGTTATTCTCTCCGTTGATAAGATTAGAGATGAGGTCAAGGCAAAACTCAAGTTATAAAAGAATATCTTAGAGTTCAAAGATTTTTCTCTTAGTAGATAAAAAATTAAACATATGAAGTGCAAATTTAGTTAAGATAGAAGCACTTGTATTAATGATGTGACAATTAGTGATTAAATTATTAGAAAGAATGAGTGGTTTAAATACTTTGAATCAATCGTACAAGAAAACAGTGAAATAGATGGTGATGTCATTAGCAGAATCTAAGCATGACAAATAAAATAAAGAAATATATCTGGTATGCTATGATAGAAAAATTTTACTTAAACTTAAATATAAATTTTATATAATAGTAGTAAGATTAGCGATGTTATATGGTGTTGAATGTTAGCCTATAAAACAGAAATATATAAATAAAATAAGTGTCATATAAATGAGAATATTAAGATAAATAAGTGAGTATGCATGAAAGGACATGATAAAAAATGAGTGTATCCGTGAGAAAGTTGAAGTAGTCTCAATTAATGATAAGCTCAAAAAAATCGGCTTAGATAGTTTGAAAATATATATTGTATGTCGATTAAAGCTCTAGTAAAAGAGTTAGGTCATTAAATGCCTATGTAAAAAGTGTAAAAAGAAATCATAAAAATTGATATTGTATACTTGGAGCTATATCAGAAATTATTATTTGATAGAGTGCAATGAAAATAAAGAACCCATATAGTGGACCTCATCTAATGGGATAAATGCTCAGTGGTTGGTAGTAACAAATATAAAGTTTCTAAAATAACCTTAGGTTTTATTTGACATTGTTGTAGTGTACTAAAAAGTGTTTGTACAAAAAAATGGGGTTAAATGAAACTTTTTATCTTGTTTGATAAACTGCTTTCATAAATAGAACTGTTTGACAAAATTATTGTACTGTATAATAATTTTTGTTTTTTTATCAAATTAGACATATATAGATTTTTTTATTATATTTTATTTTATTCATAAATTATAATATGTAAAGTTAATAACTTCATTATATATATTATTTTAATTATATGTTTAATATAATAATCATTACATTTTATTGACATAATTTTTAAATATATTTATAGTATTTGTACCTATATATAACAATCATAATTATATCTATATGTATTATAAATGTAATATATAATGATATATATATAATAATTAGTATTACTATTTTAATTATATATTAATTATAGTTATAATAATTTGAGATATTATGTAATATTTTTTAAAATTTATGAGGGTAAATTTGGTTTAAATTATTGAAAGTATATTTTTGAAAAAAAAAATTTTCCTTCCATCACAGTTATTTTTTAGCTTTTTAGAACTTAAAATTTCTTTAAAAATTGTTTTATCAAATGCAACTTTTAGATTTTAGCTATTGAAATAATCATTTATGCCAAACAGCCTTAGTATAATATATATATTTATAGTATTTAAGAATGACAGTCTTTTCTTGCTTGAAAGCTGTGGAGCGACAAACATCCTTTGTCGTTCCATTCAAATGCGACAAACATCTCTTTTACAATTATCCCTTTACATCAAAGCCAGTTTATCCCTTTTACAAGTTATATAATTCTTGAATAGCAATTAGTTTTTCTGTTGTGAGATTAGACATATATTCTTTTATTTTTTTTCTAAAATTTGTTTATTTATAAGAAAAAGATTGTAGATTTCTTCAAAGTTAGTGACTGGAACGGAAGTGAATGATAGGAGGAAGTGAGAGGAGAGATTATGAGGATGAATGCTTTCAAATGGATGCCTGACCACAGCTCGGAGGTCATCTTTATATACACGATAAAGCTAGCTAATAATGTAGTGCTCCATTATTTGTACAATGCTGCCACAGTATTGTCACTTATTGCTACAGTAGTATAATGCTCATTATTGTACGGTGCTGCCACACTATTGTCACGTATTATTACAGTAGTGCTGGCCACTTTGTATTATTGCACTTTTTATTGTCGCGAAATATGCCCCAAGCTTGAGGTCTTTAATCAGATTGTAGAGAGATATTATCGGGTGTTGAAAAGAACCCGATTTGGATTTCCTGGAGTAATTCTGTTGTTTTTGGTCCCCAGCAGAATTCAAAATCATTTTTGCCTTGATATACTTCAATTATATGATCTTGATCATATATCATAATTCGTCCGTCACAAATGTACCGATATTGATGTCTTTCTTGGTGAACTGATAATAATTCGGATAAATTCGTCTTTTGTTCATAATTCGAAGAATAACCAAAAAATTCTTTTGTGACTGGTCTTCCTCGGGTTTGTTGTCGAAATATTTTCCAGATCTGATATGCTGGATATACTAAATGTTCATCTGATTCGACGAATGTTGATATAATTTTAAACTCCAATATTTTTTCATGGAACTCAGTAGTAGATATTATTGTCTTTACTATCTGTGGAAAATTCTTCCATTCATCGTAATGATGTGTATCGATTATAACTCTTCGGACAATTTCTAATTCAATTTGTCGTTCTATATTGGGTTCAAATGTGACAAACATCCTTTGTCGCCCATCTGATAGAGGAATTTAAAATTAATTTGTAATTATATATAATTTTAAAATAATTTTATTTTTTATCATATTTAACTTTCTAGAATGATTGAAAATTTATTTATTTATAATTAAGGGAGCATTTAGTTCAATATTTTTTTGGTGTTATGTTATATTATCTTGTTACGATAACATTTAGGTATTATTTTTTTAATGATAATTTTAAAAATTTTTAAAAAATTAATCCCACGTCATCAAATTAAATAATTATTTTTAAAAATAATATAATGTAATATTAAAATAACATTGAACAAAATATCTTATAGAAGTTAAACATCAAAATTTGAATATTAAGATTATTAGATTATAACTTAGCCATTTAAAAAAAGTATAAAAATAAAATTTTAATATAATATAAAAGTGAAGAATTAAACAGTAAATACGGTCCTCATTTTTATTGATTTAGGCTTCATTTTGTGTAAGAATTAAAATCAAGATCAAAATAGTACTAATTTAAATAATAATAATAATAATAATAATATTTTTAAAATTATTTTACATAAAGTTTAATATAAAAATATTATTTTATTTTTCATACTAAATAATTTTCAATAAAAATATCAATTTTATTTCATATCCTATACTAAAGTACTTAATTCAAGTATTTTAATTTAGAAAGTGAAATAAAGTTGATATTTTTATTAAAAATTATTGCGTATATGAAATAATATAATATTATTTTATATTAAAATTTATATAGAATGATTAAAGTAAAATTAGTTGATAATATCTTAGATTCAAGTATTTTAGATTTTCTAGATTTGCTTGATATTTATTATTGCTAGGTCGATTTATTTCATTAGATATATTTTTTATATATACAAAAGATGTTTGTCGCATTTGAACCCAGCATGCATTCCTAGTTCTATTGATCAACCTTTGGAAGGAGCTGCTGCAAATTCTCTTTCTATTGATCAACCTAATGAAGCTTCACCTGATAAAAATCCAGTCATTGTTAATCTACAGTTAATGATAATGTTTTGATGGAACAATGTTTATATTTTCATGAAGAACCTGCTGTTTCTACTACTCTTCCTGTTAACTCTGTTTTTCCAAATTTTGCTAATACTTCAACTGGTTATTCATCGATTCCTGCTTTGGTTACGGACTCCTCTACAGTTTGTTGTCAACGTTCCTCTCTTGTTTGCGATTTTCCCTCCATGCAGCACTCACCCCCTGTTTGTAAAACTGCTCACATGGAATCTCAATAGTTTGGAGCCTTTAATTGCCTCAACATTTATGTTTCAAGAAACTATTAATTCTATGCGGGATTTCCTTAGATCTATATTCTTCCAAGGGGGTCATGTTTCTTGTATATACACTATCTATTCGATGTTCTCTCTCCAGCAGGGTGATCTTTATGTTCGGGAGTACAAATGCCACATTAAAGGGGAAATGGTGTGAAATATTGTTGTATATGTCATTCGCTACAAATCCTTCTATTTGGCAAAGGCGGAATGGTGGATTCTTAGTGGAAAGTTCGTCTATATCCTTCATCCCACCACCTGTTTGTCAAAATGCTGCAGAGAAGTTGTGACATCATCACCTTTAAAAATTGTTTTATCAAATGCAACTTTTAGATTTTAGCTATTGAAATAATCATTTATGCCAAACAGCCTTAGTATAATATATATATTTATAGTATTTAGGAATGACAGTCTTTTCTTGCTTGAGAGCTGTGGAGCTCGACAATTCTTAGGAGAAACAACTCGAGTTCCAATAGTTGTGACATCATCACGATGTTGATTTGAGCTAATTGAGTATTAAAAAAATGTGCCTAGAATTCAGTTGAATTAAATTCAGTAGTTGTAACTGCAATACCCATTACAAATAGATGAATCCTGGAGAACTCAAACATCCATTGCTACAAGCATTTTTATCATCATAGCATGTTTCAAAAGCTAGCAGTAAAACACAAATAAAAACAATAAGAATATTAGTATGACATGAAACCATGATCAGGATGCATTAATTTCATTTAATCAATCAGTCCCCACATGACCATTTTGATGTAGGAACACAATTCAAGTATCCACACCAATGACAATGTTCACTTCCATTGACTCCTTTGAACAATAATACCATGCCTATCACAAACCTGCATGTAGAAAAAAAAAATCAAATATTATATTTCGGTCCATGTCGGAAAAGTAATTAGGGTCGATACACAACCTCTCTCGAATATCAGTACCTATCTGATATAAAAGCTGTCAAGGTTGAATTCATCCCTAACATTTTTTGGTTTTGGTCAATTTCTTTATGCATTACAACACAAAAAATTTCAAGGTAGCTCTGAGCCAGCTCTGAGCCAGCTCAAACCTTGATAATAAGAAATATATAAAGTGAAAAGTGATAACTCTAATCCATTGATTTTGTATGATTTTTGTGTCACTTCGTTTACTACATTAATAGAATGTAAAAAAAGATTAAAAAAAAACTTCTAATAAGAATTATGCAATGAAGTGCTTTCTTATCAGGACTTACCCTGTAATAAGCATAAGGATTCCCATCATCCATAACAAACGCTGGTAAAACTTGTACTTAGGATGACTTTGTCCTTCTATCCAATCAAATTGTGGACGAATCAAAAGGACAAACCCTAGAAGAAAACCGACAATGAATCCACCGACATGTGCAAAATTGTTGACAAGTGGAAAGATCCCAATCGCCAAATTTATCGCGACAATAAGGAGTAGAGTCAAGATGGCAGCAACCTATGCAATCAAAAGAGGTAGAGACAGTCACAATTAAAAATTGACAAGCTCACTCTTTTATTTGTACTTTCCCCTTTGGTATTTCTGCACAATTTCTCTTTTATGACCTATTTGGAAGCCGATTTAGAACAAGTGCAAAGTGGTTTTCGATTATTGAAGTGGCTTTTTCATCCTAGGCGTCAAGATGATAAAAAGCTAACAGGAGGATTCAGTTTCATGCATCTTCAGCAGCTTCAAGCCATTTCACATGGTTTGGGTTTCGTTCGTGAAGCAGATTGGGAAATGAATTGAATCACAGTTAGCTCGTCTTCAACGACTTGAAGCCGTTTGTATCTTCGAACCAAGCAACTCCAGGTCTCTAAATTTTTCAAATTGTGCAGAAACTCCAAACTAGTTGGGTTTTTTTTTTTTTTTTTTTTGTGCCGTGGCATTTACTTTGTTAGTGTAAAGAGTCCAGTTTGTGATGAGTTCAGAAAGCATTGCTCCAAGCAGTCCAAATAGAGCACCAGAGCCTCCAACTGAGGCACCATTTGTTATAAAGAGGGAGGAGAGCAAATTGCCACCAATTCCTGAGACTACATATATTGTGCCAATCCTCACTGCAACCATTATTTCAGCAGAAATATATGAGCTCAATCAAATGGCATTTTTCTATTTTATTTAAATAACTGCCATGTTTTCTCGAAATTATTATGTTTATTATGGGTGTATCATGCATACTTGCTGAGAAGATTGAAACTAAGATTTAGATCGTTCAGTATTATTTTGACGTTATATCATTAAAAAATTATGAAATTATTTATCAAAAATAATATTTAAATAATATGATATAATATTAAGATAATATTGAATTAAATATTTTCTTAAATTTGAACAGACATTGATTTGATATTATTTTTTTTTCATGATAATTTAATGTTATCTTGATATTATATTATAATATTTAAATGTCTTGACATAAGTTTATAATTTTTTATAAAATTATTTATATAATTATTTTTTATGTATTAATTTGATATTTCATGGAGATAATATTAAATCTAATGTCTGTTACGTAGAATTCTGAGCTGTTATCAATTAAGCTAGGGGGAGGGATCAATTATTTCTATAAATTCTGCTCACATGTCTACGTTATGTTATGTGGGTGATATGCACTTAATAATTTCTCATCTATAATAGTGCACATAATTATGTTAAAAGAAATTAAAATTGGCTTGAATGCCACTCAAACTTGTAACAATGGTGAGTTCTGCTAGACTCAGTTGTGAGACTGAATCCGATTTGATTCGACTTGAAATTGATTTGCTTGAAAATTTTAAAATATTCTACTTATATGTATATGCAGTATGTATAAGGTAGTTCAGTATATTTTTTATAAAATAATTAAATTATATAGATTCACTTTTCATTTTATTGATTTGAAAAAAACTTATGATAAAATCTCAAGAGAAGTACTTTGGAGAGTTTTAGAAAAGAAAGAGATTTGCACTGCTTATATTTAATTTATTAAAGATATGTATAAAGGAGTTGTTACCTGTGTTTGGACATAAGGAGGTTTGACTAAGGATTTTCCTATTACAGTTGGATTACACCAAGGCTCGGCTTTAAGTCCGTATCTTTTTTGCTTTGATTATGGAAGTCATGACTGAACATATCGAAGATGAAGTGCCTTGGTGTATGCTCTTCGCAGATGATATTGTCCTTGTTGAGAAAACTAAAGAGGGAGCTAGAGCGAAACTAGAGCTTTGGAGGAATGCTCTACAATCTAAAGATTTCCATCTCAGTAGATCAAAAATTGAATATATGGAGTGCACATTTAGTCAAAAAAAAATACTTATATTGGAGATGTGACAATTGGCGATCAAATTGTCAAGAAGAGTGAGCGCTTTAGATACCTTAGATCAATTATACAAAATGATGGCGAAATAGATAATGATGTTATTAACAGGATTCAAGCAGGATGGGTAAAATGGAGAAATACTTCTGGTGTGTTGTGCGATAGAAAATCTCATCCAGAATCAAGGATAAATTTTATAAAACTGTAGTAAGACCAACGATGATATATGGTGCAGAATGCTGGCTTACAAAGAGGAAACATACAAATAAAATAAATGTTGCAGAAATGAGGATGTTAAGGTGGATGTGTGGATATACAAGAAAGGATAGAATGAGAAATGAGTATATCCGAAAGAAAGTTGGTGTTGCACCAATTGAGGATAAACTTAGAGAAAGTCGGCTTAGATGGTTTGGACATCTAAATCGTAGGCCGATTGAAGCTCCAGTTAGAAAAATTGAGTTATTGGATTTTGCCCATGTACAAAGAGGAAGAGGGAGACCAAAGAATACATGTCAAAAAATTATAAGGAGTGATCTTAGTTACTTAGACTTAGATAAGAATTTGGTAACTGATAGGGCGTAATGAAAACAAAGAATTCATGTAGTCGACCCCACCTAGCGGGATTAAGGCTTGGTTGTTGTTGTTGTTGTAGATTCACTTTTCATAAATTATTATTATTTGAATGATATAAACTATATTTTTGAAAATAAAAAGATGTATGACAAGCTTTATACCTGAAATTTTTTTAACTAAAAAAGTAAATTAGTTTGGCTTAAATAAACTCAAAATTCAATTTAAACTTAAATAATCGACTCAAGTTGCTCATAAACCACTTGTTAATAACCATAGCTTAAACTCCACTAGATCCAAAATTTAATATACATTTTTTATTTTAGAATTAGATTGTTTACAACATCACAAAATGTTTTTTTTTTTAAGTTTATCACAAAATTACTTCTAAAAAATGAAAAAAAAAAGTTAAATGTCATTGTCGTTAATTTGTACTAAACTCGAAATTAATTTGCTCGCATGTTACTTAATATGAACTTGATTAGATTTTCGCTTGACTAGAAAATCAGCTTGCTTGCAATAAATTGATTTAATTTGAAATTGACTTGATTTTTATATTTTTGACATGTATTTTTCATTTTTAATTTTAGTATGTATTTAAGATTATTTACAGATAAATATATATAATTAAATTATCTTAAATACATACTAAAATTAAAAAAAGTAAATATACATATAAATATATATATTTTTTAATTTTAGTATGTATTTCCGATAATTTACATATAAATATATATATACATATTGTAAAGAGAATATATTATAAATTAATGTATAAAATATACATTATACAAATAAATTTTATTAAAATATCATAAAATATATAATATATGTTAAATAAATTTATAAAACTTAAAATGATCATATTGAAAATAAGGTTCTCAGTTTAACTTGATAATTGACTTGAACTCGGAAAAATTTTATTCTATTCAAAGAAAACTCGACTTGAACTCGAAAAGCTTGAGTTTGAGTTCGAGTTGAGGTCAACTCACTCTCTAACTCAACTAGTTAACAGGCCTATTCAGTAACAATAAAATAATAACTCACCAAATCCAAACTGCTGCTCAAGGCGAATGCCTACGAATATCAAGCATAAGATGTCTACAAGCAAATGGATAATGCCAGCATGCAGCCAAACAGAAGAAATCAGCCTCCATCCCTGATGCTCATGAACTACCTCCTCCCATTTCACAGCTCCCACCTTCTCCAACCTGAATCCAAATCATTGAAACCATTAGTCACCGCATCGATTTGGGCTCCACTTATCTTCGATCTCAATTTCATTTTGGATTTGATTCAGTTTGAAATTAACTAATTGTGCTAAGGTATCGAATTTGACAAGTTAGAATGTTAAGGAAACATACGCGGAGGCAGATGGGCCGAGGAGAGGATTCTCGCGCAAAGGCTGAAAGGAGAATCGATGGAGGAATCTGGCAATGCAGGCTGTGCTACCAGCATCGGTGTCGGCGGGACAATTGTTTACGAACATGGCAACAAAAAACACTGTTACATTCGCCATAACGAATAAGGGAACTAGCCACGACGTCCACCGGCTCTCTATCGGCTCCGGCAAGTCATAAAAGTATGACGGCAATGCCATCTCATCCTGTCCCTTCCCTCCACCTTCGCTGCTCTCCGAGTCTCCTCTGGTCATCTCCTCCTCTCTCCTAGCTCTACCTCTGTATGAGTTCTTAAGAGAGAGAGAGAGAGAGAGAGAGAGAGAGAGAGAGGTGGTTTACAGTCTTGCAGGGGGAAGATTGCTTGGCTTAGAAGCAGAGAGAGTCCGGTGAGGGAGGAAGAAGGAATGATGAAAGTCGAATTACTTTAAAGCGCGCACGGTGTACGATTCAGAATTTTAACGGACTGATGGAGATCGTTGACCGATGGACGGCTGCGATCCGCCTTCCCTACTGCCGACCGTTATCTTTGACTTGCCGGTAACCGCACGCATACCTGTCACAGTTTATACAACCGCCGTTTGGAACGAGCTCGTGGAGTGGGCTTGGAAATTGGATAATGGGCCGGAATGTAATGGGCCGGCCCAAATCCTAGTTCAGCATGGTATTGTTGTAATATATAACTGTCTAATAAAAAATTTATAATTATTTCATTATTTTTAAGAAAGATTTACGTATATGCCACTCAAAGCTTCAAATAATATACTTTTATTTAAATACATATCATCTTATAATTTAAATTAAAAAAATGATATGTCAATAATATCAAAAGTTTTTATGAATTATATGCAACTATCATTATTTTTGACTATATATATTATTGAAAGACAAATCTATTAAATTGATTTTATTAAGGAGATGTACTTCGATATTATTTTAATTATCTAAATATTTTCTTTAAAATTTTAATTTTATAATTTTTAAAAATATTAATAAAAAATATCATCAAATTAAATAATTATTATTTTTTAAATAATATAAATAACATCAAAATATTTAATGATGTGTACATTATTTAAAATCACAATATTTATATTTGTTATTGATAATATTTAAAATATGTATTGAAATTATTTTAGTTATTGAAATAATAATTATAATTATTTGAAATACTATAAAATAATATATTATATAAAATATGTTAGAATAAATTTAACTTAAACAATGTAAAATAAATTTTTTTCAAGCTACCGTTAACGGCCCTTTGATTTCAACTGAAATTTCTTCAGTAATTATTTTATGAAATTTCTAGTGCCCAGCTCATATGGTCATCAGTGTTGCTCTAGAGAGAATTGAATAAAACTAAATGGAAACGATTCGATCTCGAGCCGATCCGACTTTGGCTCAAGATTGAATTGAAAGTTTTCGATTCGATCCAGAGAATAAACGAGGAGAGTTCAATTCGAGCTTTTTCCAGCTCATTTGTTATCGATTCAAGCTCGATCCGAGCCAAAATCAATCTATCTTTCGATTAATTTTAGATTTTTTATTGAAATATTATGTATAAATATATTTGTTCATTCAATCAACTTAAATTATGACTATTCGCTTTGATCTATTATTTAAAAATAAAAACAAGAAAAAATTACAATAAATATGATTTAAATGATTATAGAGAAAATTCTAATGAAAATTTGATGAAATATTCCAAAAGAATACTGAAAAAAACTACATACTAAATCTAATTACATATATAAATATATAATATAATATTTTTTATTTTTTTAATCGATTCGATTTCGAGCCATCTCGATTCGATCCTATGCTGGCTCAAGATTGGATTGATAAAATTTTTGAGCAAAAAATAGCTCATTAGTCGGCTCATTTAGATCGAATCGAGCTCGATTCGATTCAAAATTCGATTTAATTTTCGAGCGATCCTCGATCTTCGAGCAAAATTAACAGCCTTCCATGTAGTTAAACCCAAACTCAATCTACTTTGAAGCTACATGATCAATATGAAGCAGACTAAAACCATTTTCAATGAATTTGTAGCTAACCAGAGATCATAGCAGCTTCAGATACTTCTGAAAAAATGAAGCTTTGCCAAATAAAAGGAGTAAGGGCACAAGCACTCGTGGCGGAGTGAAGTTGCCCAATAAGATCTGATCTTGACCGTCAATCATAGATGCATTCCCATAGTAAGCCTGCAAACAACTACAAAGAAGTAGACTGGTCACATTAGCTTCAGTATGGACGAGCACAATCTTCTTCAATTACCAATCACTCAATGCAGCTTATCAACACATGAGATCACTACAACCATAAATCCAACCATGTGCTGCTTCGAAAATTTCCAGCTTCTCCACCCAATAATGCTAAGTATTGCCTTTCAACTGGATCTCTAGTGATGCTTTCTAACTATCTATTGTGCTTGGATGGCAGTCTTGCTCTCCCTCAACTCCATTTCTCAATTTCAGCTGGCTTGATGGTGATTATGCTTTTTTCTCTCCTGCCAACTTGGAGGTTTTCAGTTCTTCAGTTTTTGTCCAGGCTGCCATTGGTTTTCTTCCTTTTTCGCTCATTGCCGCAACGAAGATCGCATTTTGTTCTCTTCTGTTGGCAACGAATGAGATGTTTCAGATCACTGATTGTCTCTTGCCCGCCAAGGAGTTCAGATCCCTAAATTTAACAGGGCTTGGAGATAGTGGATGAACTGGATCAGCAGAAAAGCCAAATCCTCAGATAAGAGAGCAACTCCCTTCTACCTGGCCTCAATCAACGATTTGAGTCTCAACACCAGAATCTGAGCCGCTTCCATCCCCATCCTCACCTCGTCCAACATCTCCATCCTCGAAGAACTGCTTCGAATTCACTCCTCTCCCAAGGCTAGTAAGCATTCTATCAAAGTTGACCTTTTTAGGGCTCATGAGGAGCAGCTCCCTCAGCCTCTTCCTCGCTAGATACACATCATTCGGCTCCAAAAGCTCTCCCTTTCTATAAGCCTCCCTAAGAAACACAGTGTGCAACTTACCCTGATTGCCTCTCGTCGATATGTAGAAGATCCCCTGGTGCTGCAGCAGAAACTCCTTGAGCTTCTTGGGCAGCCCCATGGCTTGCCGGAAATGAGCGATCTTCTCCAGCAACGTCCTCTTCTCCGCCGTCAGCGAGAGAAGCTCGTGGATGCTCGCCACCGCCCGCTTCTCCATTCGGCGCTGGGCCTCGAGGGATCGGAGGTCGTAGCCGGAGACGTCTTCGTAGGGGGACCAATAGGGCAGCCGCTGCCACTTCCAGACGGCGATGCGGTAGTACTTGCCGATCTTGAAGCCAGGAGGAAATTGAATAGGGAAGGCGAAGCGCGCGTCCTCGGCATCGGAGCCCCGCGCCCGGTACTCGCGCTCGCGCGCAAGCTCAACGGCGGCGACCGGAGAGGGTTCGTCGGGGTCAACGACGGCCTGGACGAACTTGAGGCGGGGTTCGGCGTCGGGACCGGAGGGGGAAAGGAGACGGAAGAGGGAAGGATTTGCGAGGACCACAGATTGCTCGAAGTCGTCCGGGAGACCGAGATCGCGGCGAGCGAGGCGGATGTGCTCGAGGCGGATGCGGAAGGAGGGGGCTGCAAGGAGAAGGAGGCGTCGCAGGCGGTATGCGGCGGCGGGGAGAGACGAAGAGATGGCGTCGGACTCGAGACGGATCTGGTGGATGGCGCGGGGAGTGAGGCGGATCCAGAGTATTCTCTGGACGGGATGATCGAAGATGTGGAAGACGTGCGGGTGGCGGAGGATGAAGGATCCGGCCTCCTGGGGGGCGAACCCGAGGTGGCGGCGGGCGAGGGTGTCGAGGCGAGAAACGGGGAGTCCGCCGCCTGGGTGAGTGAGGATAAGGTCTTGGAGCTTGAGAACCCGTCGGACCTTCTTCTCGACCTCCATTAGGTCATCGAAGCCGTGGTCCCGGACGCGCTGGAGCTTCTTGGGTATCGACGTCGACTGAGATTTGTGCCTCCTGGCGGCGGCGATAGAAGGGGTGCCGATGGAGAAGACGACGGCGGCGATAGAAGGGGTACAGATGGAGGAGACGAGGATGGAGGCGAAGCGAGATCGCCAGGTTGAGAAAGACGGCATCTTTCTCGATAATCGACGGGTTTAGGGTTTTAGCACCACAAATGGTAAGAGGGAAGAAGATCAATTTGCATTTTTTGTAAAATTTTGCATTATCAAAACCTTGTAAATCTTTTTATCAAAAAAAAAAAAAAACCTTGTAAATCTCACATCAAAAAATTTGTAAGTCCTTCTATCAAAAAAAAAAAATGTAAATCCGTATATTATTTGTATCATTTTTATGATATATATTATTTTTATATTTTAAATATCAGTATATTAGCATGTCAATGAAAGAAGATTATTTATATACTGAACATTGATATTTGAAAACTTATTATTTTCATACATAATAATATTTTTTTATAAATTTAGCCTTTTTTTCTATTTCTCTCAATAGATTATATCATTTAGACAAATGTAATCATTTGAATATTAAATATTTTAGCATATAACTATATTACTCAAGAAATTAATTATTTAAATATATTTATTTATTACATAAATTTCTTTTCTATAAACATTTATTTAGCTGGAGAAGTTTAAATTTTGAGATAATTTTAATTTTAAAATATAAAGTAATTAAAATATATTTTAAAACATATATACGTTAAGATAAGATAAACTTTTTATTTTTTTGATATTTTTAGTATCTTAATCCTACTTTAGTTTTCTTAACTTATTCTACATAAAATTCATTATAAGTTAATTTTAATGGATAATATATATAAAGTTAGTGTATATATGCGATAATTGTCTTTTAATTACAATCATTTTTACTTATGAGTTCAATTATTTATAATCAATTACTTTTATTATTTTAAAATTATTAATAATATGAAAGTTGTAAAGGTTTCATAATTTATAGATTGCAAAAAATCATGTTATGTATAGCTGTCATTTTTTTATCAAACATAATCATGAGTTAAGAAGATAATCTAAGATACAAATAAAATAAATTGATATTTATAGAAATATCAATTAAATGTTTTTTTTGAAGTTAAAATATACCTGTACCTATCAAGAATGGTGTTTGATCAATTTAAATTGCATCAGGCCCTAAAGTTAATTAAATTAATTTTAATTTTTAAAAAATTTTAATTTTGAACTCTAAATTATAAAAGCACTGAATTTTAAATTTTTTTAAAAATTTATTTTTTTCATTAGCATTTTTAATTTGGTTATTTTTAATTAATTTAAACTTTTTATATATTTTGAAAGATTATTATACTCTTTTATTTTTGTTATTTTTAACAATTTAATAAAAATTTAAAATTTAATTTCCCACATTTTTGTTGTTGTTTTAAAATTTAAAATATAAATACTAATATATTTTACAAAATTAAAAAGTTAATAATTAAAAATAATTTTATAATATATTAATAAAAAAATCTATTATTATATTTTAATTGAGATAAAATAATCGTGCTTTTTAGATCTAAATTCAAAGTTTTAAAATATTGAGATAAAGATGCAATTTTGTTTTTATTTTTCCGGAGATGCAATTTAAAGAAAAAAGGAGGACCGGTCAGGAATACGATAATTTCTCGACGAAAACCGTCGGTCGTGAGCCCTAGCAAAGCACAAGGAAAGAGGCAAAGGGGGACTGGGGGAGAAGGGATCTAGATCGTGATCGCTATGGGGTTTTGGGTGACGAGCCTAACCTTCCTTCTCGCCGGCGTCATCGCTTCTCTCTCCTTTAGGCTCTGCTGCAACCGGGGACCTTCCACCAACCTGTAATGCCTACGTTATTCTTTTTTTTTTGCTGGTTTTCGACATTAGGTTTTACTTGCATCTTACCTATTCTATATTTGTGACATGCTTCCTTTGTCAGCATCAAGATATTGGTTTATTTCTGTCGATCTAGCTGGGCGTTATTCTTGTTTGTTCTGTTGTGGTGATATAAGTTTTTATGACAGCTACATTTACGCCTTTATGATGTATTTCGTACAAGAACTGAGATTTTGAAATACTGTTTTGTGAGTCTAATATCTAAGTGGCACGATATTACTACAACAATTTCTAGAAATCCGTTGGAGCTTAAGAAAACTGGAGGTATAGTCCAGGAATTTCACAAACTTTCATTGTCAATGAGGATAAATCCTTCTACGTTGCTGTGATCTTGGGGAAACCATACTGTTCTGAGATGTTTCATGCTTTACTGTGGAACTTACAGTTTACGACGTTGTAACTGGACCGAAAGCAAATAGTTGGGTTAAAATCACTGATTGTCCTGAAGAGTTGCTTGATTAATGAGCTAATTCATTTCAAAATGATAGCTTGATTTGAGGCACTTTTCTTGTAGTTTCGG
This sequence comes from Apostasia ramifera, assembly GCA_019297695.1. Lineage (NCBI taxonomy): Eukaryota > Viridiplantae > Streptophyta > Magnoliopsida > Asparagales > Orchidaceae > Apostasia > Apostasia ramifera. The sequence goes on from JAEMOT010002050.1 coordinate 152,707, forward strand.
AAGTGCTTAGGTGGAATTTTAGCAGCTTTAGCTTTGGCAAGTGATGAATTTAAGAGGTGAGCCGATCTTTAGTGATAACATGTCCAAGTGCTTCACTCTTTTTGCTAACTGACTTGGGCCTTTATACTGTTTTTTTTTTTTCTTTTCTTCAGCTTTACTAATATGTTGGATGTATGAGTAATTTTTACTTTCTTTTGGGGTGCTTAATTCTGTAAGATCAGTTGAATTTTCACAATTTTCATTAAAAAGCTGTTGAAAGTAACTCATTCATTTATTTTTGATATCGTCTTCCATGAAAAGTACTTTTTGATCTTCATCTTTAATACATTTTACTTCAATTAAATTTTTAGTTTTTCTATCTCTTGTCTTGGCAATCTTATATAATTGTCTTTCTCCTTCTTTAGTATCTAGCTTTTATATAAATCCTCAAGAGCCATATTTTTTGCATTGCCTACTGTTTTCTTTGATTCTCGTCGAGCCACTTTATATTTCTCATTTATCCTTATTTTTGTTTTTAAATCAATCTCTATAATATTTTTTGCATTGCCTACTGTTTTCTTTGATTCTCGTCGAGCCACTTTATATTTCTCATTTATCCTTATTTTTGTTTTTAAACCAATCTCTATAACAAATCTTCTTCTCTTTAATTTTTTCTTGTACATCATCTTTCCACCACCACGTATCTTTATTATTTTGAATCATTCCTTTGGATTCTCCCAGCACATCCTTCGCCACCTTACGGATACAATTAGCAACTGTCAACCACATAAGATCAGTTTCCCTGTTAATGTTCCATTGCCCAAGTTCTAGAATTTTATTCTTAAATATACATTTGTTCTCATTCTTTAGATTCCACCATCGAGATTTATTCATACTAGTACAATTATTTTAAATTTTATTTATAATAAATATTTAAAATTTAAATAAATTATCATTATCTAATTAAAAATAAACGCAAAATAAAATTAGTCCTTCCATTTTCCTTTACAGCTAAAATAATTATGTTGATTGTTCTTTTTGCCCTCTGGTGAATTGCCATTACTCGTGATCTTCAACAGTCTGGAATGTCATCCATAAAGACCACTTTTGTTTATTTTAGGGAATTTCACGGTAGCTAGTGAGGGGCAGATGACTAATTTTTTCTTTTGCAGGTTTCATTTGACATTGGTAATTACAGCAACAGTATGCTGTTGGATGATGTAAGTTTGAACGCTAATTACTTGGAGAATTCCTCATTCAGCTATTTTATTCACTTTATTTTCCCCTTCTGCTGGTAGAAATTATACTGTCCATTAGTTGTGCGATACTTTTCTTGATGATTGCCAACAAGTACATGAAATTTACCATGCACAATAAAATTTTCTCTGCAATAAATGAACTTATGCGCCAATATAAACATCTTATTTTCTTGGAATACAGAATGGCAATATGATAAAGAGGTGAATCTTAAAAAACTTGTATGGCCTAATTGTCTTAATTAGGAAATAAATTGTAGTATAGTACCTTGTCAAGCCACTATCCTTGTCATGATTTTCGCTTTTTCATTTTGGTTAATATTATCATTGATTGATCATTGTTACGAAGAAATTTAGACTTGTTTTGTTTGTTTATAATCTAACTGCACTTGTTGATTTATATTTTGGAAAATTTCCAGCTTCTGGAACTCTTTGTGCTGCACTGCATGTTTAGCCCCCAAATTCTTCAACATTACATGCAAACTCCCATATCTTAATAATTATTAGTTTAACCCCTCCCCCTTGTAGTCATGGATATTTAAACTACTATGAAATAGTTATAGATAATTATTAAAGATTTATGATTATCTTGTAAGTTAGTGTTCCTACACTTTATTTAAAATAAGGACAGGACCTTTATTGTAATTTGATATCCTAGATAATTATTCTCATTGTAGCCATGGATATAGGTGAAAATTGGCTGGATCATGTAAATTCCTTTTATTATAAGTTGATTCTTTGAATTAGAATTCTCATTGCAACCATGTAAATTCTTTTTCTTTTTTATTCGATTCTTCACTATTTGGTTCTAACAACCCCCCTCTTCTTCTTTGCTTCCCTAGAAAAAAAATATTACTCATTGACCGCGATGGCATTCATCTTATTGATACGCGGTATCCCCCTACCCTTCTAAAGAATATTATTCCTTGACCACAATGGTGAACTTGAGGTTATTATTTGTGGCAACTTGAGAGGTCATATGGGGTTATTCTTTTACAACCTTACTAAAGAATTTTACTAGGTTATACAAGATTATACATGTAGCATCCCCCTAGGCAGTATCCCCCACCCTCCTAAAGAATTTTCAACTGAGGTTATATGAGGTTACTATTTGTGGAAACTTGAGTCTACCTCTTTTATTTTACCTCTGTACACATTATTATTATTTTTTATTCTATCTCTATACACATTATTGAATTTGAGTTTGTCGAATTATCTCAGGCCCTAAACACATTCAAAACTAATGAATGCTTTTAAGGGAGATTAAATGTAGAATTCAATTTTATTCAGCATTGTTCAATTGACCAAAGCCTAGGGTTTAGCCTACTAGAAATGGTCTCGATTGTAGTCCTCCATGTAATTGTCAGAGTTTATTTCATATGGTTAGTCAAAGACATCCTTCCCATAACGCATTCAGCACCTGTTAGATTTGTTTTGATACATGTGGGATTGCCTTCAGGGATTCGGAGTTTCATTATGATGATAGGCTAGGGAAAGAAAGCTTTGATGATTCTTTTCCTCATACGCCTTCACCACCTGAACAACATATGTATTATTTCAGAACACAATTTTGTATTTACTTGAAAGGCCATACCGGGTGAATTAGACGATATCCATGGGAGAGTAAAATTATTTATTCAATCCTTTTAAAGAAAATTAGATCAAAATGCTCTTATTGTTTGGCTTGAAAGTGTAGAGGATTGTTTTGAGTATTATAAATTGACTGATGAGAGATGAATTGGCACATGATAGACGTAGAATAGAGTATCTTCAAGAGCCACCCATTGCACAATTGGCCGCTATGAAATCTAAACTAAAAAGAGCTCATATATATAAAAAGTTTTGACATGCTAATGGTGCAAGTAGAACTCATAGAGGATCATCAACACATTGTTAGAAATTTTTCTGAAGTCTTGGAGATGATATTAAGAAAGAGGTTGAGTTGTACATTTGTTACAATTTAGAGGTTGCATTTTAGAGAGCATTAGACGTTGAAAATATTTGGAAAATTTTACTCTTCATAGGTTTCCTTTGCAGAATAATTGCTTTGGAACGACCTAATCTGACACCGTTTCTAGTCCTAATTTTCAAACTTGTAGCACTTCTTGTCTGAGGTTTTAGTAACATCCAGCGTCACCATTGCCAACTAAAGATCTTATAGCTTCCCGATGTTCTTCAAGGTCCTTAGTCATTGGATGATGAGTGGAAGAGAACAAATATTTTAAGACTTTTAATCACTGTAATATTATATCATGCAAGTTAGTGATTGACAATGATAGTTCCATGAATGTCATGGCTAAAGATGCCATTAGTAGAGTTTGGCATGGGCCTTGGGATCGTGGTGACCTACCCATAGAAAGTAAAGCTTGAGCAACAAGTCTTAGCTCAAATGTTTATTTTGATCCTACTCAACCCAACCCGTCCTGATCTGATTAGGTTTTGGGTTGCATTTGGTACAAAAAGACTGGTCCGTCTCAACCAAACCCAAACAAAAAATAATATCATTGGATGAAAATATATGATTAAGCAACAACCTTCTAGTTTCACCCATAGTTGCACAATGCATTTTCTTTTTTTATGACACAATTGCACACAAGTGATGCACAAAATTTGAGTAAATTTCGAGTTTGAATCTGTTCAATTATTATGAGTTTACTTCTATCTACCGGAAATCTTCTTTATTTTAAAGCGAGCTTTCCCTTTTAACATTATTGTGATAGCTGCCCGAATCTTGGCTTCTTCCTCTGAATGAACATTGATTTCACTCTGCTTTTTATTATCAGGTGGGCTATTGTATACCTTGCACAGATGAAACCACTGATTGTTCCCATCCTGAGCGAAGCAGAATGAGATCTGTGAGTAAATACTGCCAACGTTTTATTTGTGAACTTGCTGCAGAAAACAGTCTTCAATGCCCGTTACATTGTAAACGTAAAAAATACGATCTACATCAATAATTCGGTATTTTTGCACTAATTGGAGCATTTACAGTTAGATTACATCAATTTTATGAATTAATATTGTATATGCATGACATGCTACTAAAATCGTAAGTGAAATGTGTCTCTTGTAACATCTGTGAAATGTAGCTAACCAATGTAGAGTGCATGTGTCACGCGAGAAATGCATATAACTGGCGATTTAAATATTGCGTTGTGCACACCTGTTATTTTATCTAGAAGGAATTATCGTCTTCCTGTTCTTAAATTTTCCGTCGACATTAATGTTAGTAAATTTATCGAAGTCGATGTATTCTGAGAACTTATGTTTAGATTGTTCTGATGATTGAATTTAATTTCTGTAATGTCAGACTGAACTGATTAATGTCCAATTTTTGTATTTCTTTAGCCTTAAAACATCTGGTTGGTTTGTTCTAATGAATATTATTTCTTACATAATTGAACCATTAAATTTTATTATAAGTTGGATGTTTAATCTTTATATAGTTATATAAATTTATGTCTGTATGTTCATGGTGTGAGGTATAATTTGCTCATATGCATCGTTAAAACACATTTTGAATCTGTTTTAGCAGAAATTATGCTATGCTTATTATTTTTTGTTCATATAATATACAATTTGCCTGTGTATTAGCACAATTAAGTTTGAGCATTTTGATGCCGAATTATATGAAAAATCGAGTTAGTTTCAAATTATGTGAAATTTCAACAATGCTGCATAAAGAAATTATGTAAAAGTAGCTGAAATTAGGGGTGAGAATATGGCTGGAAGAGCACAGTTGCTCGATGTTTTGGCTCGAATCGAGTATTTAAGTTTTACTAAGCTGAGCTATGAGCTATTGTCGGATAAAATCGAGTTTGTTTATTAAATATAAATAATATATTTATTGATGTAATATTATTACTTGCTACTTGTATTTACTTGTATTTACGAGTTAGCTCGGAGTAGCTTGAATTTGAATCAAATTGAAATAAACTGGGCTTATGCCGCGTTTGGCTTGGCTCGTATTCTCCCTCCTACCTAAATGTTATTTTGGTTCACTCACTGAATTATTTAGGGTTAAATAGTTTAATTCACCACATAGTTAAGCTGTTAATGCATTAAAAAAAAACTTTTAGTTACTTTTTGGGTCTGAATATAAGTCTTGTTTGGCTCAGTGTGTTTATTTATAAAAGTTAATTTTAATAATATTAAAATTAAATTTAAAAGAAAATATTTTTATTAAAAATTATATGAGATATAAAATAAAGTTAATTATTATATTAGTTTGTGTGATAGATGTATAAATCAGTTATTATTTTTATATAGATGTAAGATATGAAATAAAATTTATTTTTTTATTTTAGAATATGTATATAATATAAAATATAATAAAATTTTGAGTTAATTATATTTGTTTCAGAGAAAATATAAAATGATTTTAATTTTAAAAAATTTATAAGTTAGATTTTTTAAGTATAATTTATATAAGTACATAAGTTTTTCAAATATAATTTGTATGAACATATTGGCTTTTCAATTTAATTCTCACCCGTTAATGTGATTCCTATTAGCATAAATTATCAATAATCAAATATATTTGTCAAAATTTTTTCTATGCATGAAAATACTCTCATTGAGATATCTATATTATTTTTCTTTTTATGTTTTTGAACCCTTTATTGCAGCTTAAATTTATCTTTTTTATTTAAGATTTCTTGTTTAGGAAAAAAAATATTTGAAATAAATTTATTATCTTAAATGGCGTAAAAATTTTAAAGATAAAATAATTATTTATTTTTATTTTATTACGAATGTAACATTTGAGATTAAATGTGTTAGTACAAATTATATTTGAGATTTTTTAAAAATTTTAGATTAATTTGTATTTTTTTCTCTAATTTTAAGAACCTAAACTTAATTTATTTTTTAATTCTATATATTATGTGATATAGCTAAAGAAATTGGGACGAATGTTTGGTAAATTTCCACTTAATCTACCTTTTTCTGTCGGTGTAAATCTGGGTAATAATGGTGAAAATTGCATCTCGGTCTCTATCACGAGCCTCATTATATAGCGGAATCGGGAGGGCCCTCGGGATCTCTACAAGAAAAAATTAAATGAACAAAAATTTTAGGACCTGGATGAAATATGTTCAAATGTATAGTCCTACATATAAATGCGCCTCAAATCGCAGTAGTGAATATGTAGTTCTGCACGTTTCAAAAAGATTATGTAGTCTGCCAACAAATCAAATCTTTATCTAATTGAATATAAAATTGATTCAAATTTAATAAATAAATATATAATTTTTTAGATTGAATGTTCGTATCTGATGATTTCATCCAATCCAATATCGATCCAACCGTTCAAGTCATTAAACTTTGATAAATAAGATAATTTAAATTATTAATATTAATCCTTGAGTCTAAAATTCAAGTTCGCAATATCCCTCTTTTCAAAAATTGATACCTTTCTCATTTATTTAAATTTTTTATAATAATAAATTGAATTTACAACAATTTTCTTGTGAGATAGTAAGTAAAAATGTCAAAAAAAATATGTTTTTCATAAAGACAAATTATATAAATTGATTATTAAATATTTAATTTAAATGCACTCTTTTTCAACTTTGTAATGAAAATCACTTGATTCAGTCTTCCCTTTCATGAAAATCACTTGTTTTAGCATCGCATATATTGAACTGTTGACGTAGAATGTAAGAGATCCCAAGAAATACCAAAAAAGAGAGAAAACCCTGAGAGACGGCAGCGCGCAGAGAGCTGAGCCTGTCGGTTAAGTCTCAAAATGAAAAAAGCATCCAGAACAGTACACAGAGGTTTAAGGTGGTTCAGGGATGAGATCCCCTACGTCCACCGGGACGAGTTCGAAACGTTTCACTATATCTCAAAGAGGAGGCCGCTTGAGCCAAGTACAGACATGACCAGAGCTCGAAAAGAAAAGGGGCTCCCCTGTACAGAGGGAGGAAATGGAGAAGAAGAAGAAGATATTTTTGCGACTCATCCTCCTTGGTTCTTCTCCTCCCCCGTTCGAAGCTTTGTTCAAGGATATTTATAGGGCGCAGTGCTAATTTTTCGGAGTGGGATGCACATTTGGAATTGAGCCCATGCTGGCGGTCCCACCTCTGTCGGTCTTGGAGAAGGCCGGTAGTAGTGGGTGAAGCAAGTGACTTCTTGGTCTTCACGCCTTATAGGAACTTGCAGCGGTTAGAACATACGTGCCCTTGGTTTGTATGACTGGAAGAAGCATGTTGCATTGAAAACGGTGCGGCCAGAGCACGCTGACAGCGATAGGCATAGTTGAGAAACATAGTGCTCGATGTGGCTGAGAGAGCTGGAAACATCGGTCATGCAGGATATTTGGAAGGCTCCAAACATCACTCATGATGTTTGGAGGCAAACACAGCTTCAAAGGTTAATGCATTATATTTCAAAATAAAGGAGTGTCATGCGTATGGCTGTAATGCAAAGCTGAAACCACATGTCAATATATATAAAAATAATTTAGGATCACATATTATGTCCTATTATTTTTGCAAATAATGAGAAAATTCAATGATTATCATAAGTTTTTTAGTATTATCAAAATCAATAATTATCCAAATTTTATTAATTTCTTTAGTACGAATTGATAATTCGAAAAGCTACTTCATCATTTATCATATAATAGACCAATTATTCACATTTATATCACTTCATTTTATCATACTGTTTATAAATAAAAAGAATTAGGTGAATACTCAATCAAAGTCAACCCTCAAGTTACTTCATAAATCATGACTTGACTTTAAATTGACCCCAATCTCTAACCTGAATATTATGAAAGTCAAATTTAGATTGATCCAAATCTTAAAAAAAAAAAATGATCCAAATACTCGCTCGATCACAACTCAATTCGAAGGCTTGAATGATCGGACTCAACATAAATGATCCAAACATCGCACTTTCCGCATAGAATTAATATGCCGATCACAACAATAAAACCATCTTCTTTGAGAAGGGATTAAAACCGAAGTGTTAAAACTCCTCTTCAGTTTCCTTACAATTTCAATTTTATCAGTTTCAACAGTAGCATCAATTTATGTTACAATAATTTTAACAGTTTTCGATAATTTTAACATATATATATATATATATATATTAAATATGACCTTTAAATTTAACCCAAAAAATCTTGATTTTTTTTTTTTAAGTTTTCATCAAAACTAAGCTGAAGCTCTTAAGTTTCAAAAACTACTACCAGAAAAAAAAAAAATCACTTCAACCAAAACCACTAATACTACAATCTTAAATATCTTAAATATATAATATATTTTGTGTAGCAAGAAACATAGTATTTAAGATTGAATATAATATATATATATATATATATATCAAAAAGACTTGAAAAAAATTTGTTTTCAAATCAAATATTAATATAAAATTGACACGGCGTTAGACGAAGTATGATTCAATTATAATTCTAGAAAATAATATAATATTTATTTTTTAAAAAGGTTAACGAATTAGTACAGCCAGCTCATTATATTTGACATACAATATTATAATATCAAACATTTGAAGAAAAAATTTCCTCCGGTTAACAAAATCTGGAAACAACTCACCTTTAAGACGTAACGGCGTTAGAAAACGGTAACGGTGAAATTCCCACCTGCAAAAAGAGAGACCGGCACGTCTCCGTCAAGTTCCTCAACGTCGGCACGTCAGGCCGTCCCCAGAAATTTACTTCTGGAAACTTGGAAAATAAATTAGTGAAATAGGAGAATCGAACACGTGACAAACCGCTAACTCACGTGCGCTCCGTCTCGCTCGAGGAAGGCCCGGTCCTTGCCGTTGCAAACCCGCTGCGGCCGCGGGCAGTAGACCACCCAAGGCCGCCGGTCATCCACCGCCTCCGCCGGCACCGGCGATTCAGATCCAGGTTCGATCAGCTCCGGTTTCACCTCAACTGCTGAAGGCGGCGGCGGCGGCGGCGGCGGCGGCGGCGGCGGCGGCGGCGGCGGCGGGAGCTCTTCCTCCCCTTCTACCTCCTCCCCGCGGACGCGTTTCTCGCCGATCGAAACGCCGAATAATCTCGGGTACCACGGAGATACAGGTGCTGGCTTCACCTCCTCTTCGGGGTTCCGCCTCGCCGGCAGAAGCTCCAACACCTCCGGCAGCCGCTCCGCAGAGGCGCCGCCACCGCCGCTGATCTGCCACTGCTGGCTGGCGGCGTACTTCGACATTAAGGCGAAGATGTTGTTGCAGAGACTCTTCATCTGCGAGAGCTCGTGCGACAGCTGCCGATTCTCCTTCCGCAATCGCTCGTTCTCGTCGATCAGCTCCCCCGTGGTCGCTGGCGGCCCCCTCCCGGCGGCCGCGGGGGCCGACGCCGACGCCGAAGGCGAGGAGTTCGGGGATAGGACCTGATCCACCTGCTGCTCCACGGAGTTCGTCGGCGATCCAGTCCGTACAGCCGGAGCCGAAGCCGGAGCCGGAGCCGGCGCAGGCACTGCCGCGGTCGGAGCAATCTTCCTTCGGTGGATGTCACATAGAAGGCGTTTTTCCCCTTTCCGAAAGCAATCGTTGGCGAACTCCCATCGATCCGGTACGATCTTCCTAAATCCCTAGAAATACCAACCATCGATCAAAAATTCACCGAAACGACGACGAATCGAAAAAGGAAAGAGAGAGAATCGGGGATCTGGACTAACATAGGTGTTCAGCTGTCGCACGAAGCTGGAGAAATTGTTGTGCTTAAAGTATTTTGGGAGCAGATCGCGGGCGAACTCGGCGGGGCGCCACACGATGAAGGCGGATCCATCCTCGTTCCAGGAGATCACGTCGTCCACCGCCGGATCTTCGACGATCTGGTACGTCTTCGTCAGGAAAGGCGTCGGCAGCGCTCTCTGCCCCTCCGAGGCCGGCGGGAGCGAGGGCGCCGGCGACGGCGACGGCGACGGCAGCGGCTGCTCGGCAGTCTGTTCCGCCGCCGAGGGCGTCGGCAGCGGGTTCATCTCTCGAGGGGGAGATGTCGAGTCCCTTGAAACCTACCCCGATCGCCGGCGATCAATGTGTAGAAATTGCTTCTAGAAGTTTCGAGGTGGGACGGAGGAGAAAGTTTATCCGAAAAGAAGGAAACGAGAGGACAACGCGAGAAGCTCACGGCCTTCGGCTTCGTCCAGAAAGTTCTCTCGTCTATTGGGCTTTTCATTTTAAAGGGAATATTAGATTTTTTTTAAAAAAATAAAAGGGAATATTAGATTTTACGACTATTCAAATAACCTTTTTACATTTTAGATAAATTACTGATAAAATTTTGCTGTACGCTGTAATTATAAATATCATAGTTTCGCTCCAAAAGATGTCTTTATCATTTGATATCATATTTTTATATATATGTTATAAAATTTACCCCTAATTTACCTATGTGAGATATTATTCTATTATATTTACATCCTCTTAGTATCCATTTTCACTCGTAGGAGACTCAACTTTTTTACTGAGATTTGTCCTATCATAACTCAAAGGTACTTGACCCCGAGCCACATGCCACATGTGACCAGCCCACTATGGCTCAGAGGTTAGGGTCAACTTTAATGTCGTATTATAATATCCTGTGATTCGATTGTAAAGGTATTATCTGTTTTGGCTTTTATGAACTGCGTAACTTTAGTACATCCCAGGAGATCACTCATCCTAATACTACGCCGACTTAAGTACGCTTAACTATGAAGTTTTTTATCATTAGTCTTACAGTTTTTTCCTAAAAAGCATCTCTATCATACATATAGATGACAGAGAATAGAAGGTGAATAAGATCATTTAATGCATGGGTTTTAAACGTTTTGCTGCTCTTTGTCTATTAGGGATAAATATATCTTAAAATTAATGATATTTAAGCTCTGTTGGAAGCCTAATATATATATTAATTATAAGCAAAGAAGGATGTATGGAGGAAGAAAAACAGAAGAGAGAAAAACTGCAAAATATGGCTTTAAGCCATGGGAGACCTAACAGCAAATAAGAGAAAAGAAAGGAAATCCAATGAAAATTAAAATAAAATTAAATAGAAATTTTTTTATTAAAGTCTATGCATTAATAATAAAATTTATATTTTTCTTATATTCAAGATTCTGTTGTAGTTAAATGAATATGAAATTGACTCAAAATTAAGGTGCGAGAGAAATTGAATTGTTGAAATGTGTTAGTTAATTATATCATGTTTGTTATGAATATTAAATTATTATTGGTTACTAATATTAGATGTTAAATTTTATTTGTAGAATGGAATTGTATTGCTACTAAGGTTTTGTTTGACAAATGCCCAAAATTGGATAAAATAATATAATAATAATATTTTTAGTTTATTATAAATTTTAATAATTTTATTTCACATCTAACACAAATTTTAACCTAAAATCAATTTTATTTCACATCCAATCAAGGTTTTCAGAACCGGACCGAAGATCGAACCGGTCAATCGACCGGTTCATGGTTTTATCGGTTCAACCGGATGACTTAATAATTACATCATAATTAAATATAAATTTTCTAAACGTGAGATTAATTTTTAAACTATGATAAAAAAATATTTTGAAAAAAATAGTACAACTAATTTAAAAAATTTACTATTACAAGAAATGTATAAAAAATTAAAAATTACAAAACAAAATGAATATAATTACTTTTTTTGTCAATTTGTCATTCAAAATACTTTGTTTCTTTTATAACAATTTGAAATAAATTCATGATAAAAAAATAATAAATTAGCTAAACATCCATTATATAAAATAATTATTATTCAAAATATAGCATCAATATTAAAATATTAATGCCTAAATATTAATGTATAAAAATAAAATAAGAAGCTCAAATAATAATTCCGGTTTGTCCGGTTTGGCGGTTGGACCGGTTTTTACCGGTTCAACCCGATTTTTACCGGTTCAACCAGATTGTTACCGGTCCAACCCGGTTTTTACTTAATTTCGGTTCTAATATTGAACCAGACCGGACCTTGGGCCGGTTCCCGGTTGAACCGGTCGAACCGGCCGGTCCGGTCCGATTCTGAAAACCCCGCATCCAATACAAATTTTAACCTTAAAATCAATTTTATTTCACATCCTACACACCTTTTAATATTAAAATAATTATTTTCCCATAAATTCTATAAAATAAAATATTTTCTCTTTCCTTACCTAAATTTATCCTCCAACTAAACAAGCCAACCATGTATAAATCAATTTATCAATATATGACATCAACCGTGAATTGTATAATGGAAAAACATAGAAATTATTATTGTGGGAGTAGTTAATGGTGCTACCAATCCCTAGCTCGAGTTATATTTTGATTTTGTGATTATGCTACATGGAGGTTTCACTATTACACCTATTGGTAATAGTAATTTTTTTAGAAGTTTTCTCATTGCAATTACTAATGGGAGTAATTCTTTGAGTGACCATAAATTGATACTGATACTGCTAATGAGATTTCTCCATTGCACCAACTGATAAAAGTAATTTTTTAATAAGATAAAAGAATTGGTCAACAGTCTAAAGTAGCTCCAAGCCCAAAACTACAAACTTATCCAATTAAATAATATATGATAAATAAAACAAAATTGAATTGCACAAACGTAATTACTAATTCTTGGATATTTTACTTATTTTTTATTATACATTAATATTACCTGTATTTTATTTATTGTATCAAATGCATGTTATAATGTTATTCGATTTTATATGAGTTGGTTAGAAAGTTCTGAGTCGTAGGAATCACCCCTCAAATATTTTTAAGTACATCAGCTGTTGCATAAAAAGAAGAGTGACTGAGAATTATTCTGGTAAACCTGGATACTATGTATATAATTTTTTTGTAGACACATCTAAAAAACATAGTTTGATTTGGTTGTAGATATTTAATCTTTATAATATTTAAATAGCTTGCATAGTTTGGTGGTGTTAAGTTACCATGGCCTGTCGTTTTTCGACTCATTTTATTTTTTGTTATTAATAATTATTATTATAGTAGTGAGTCAGAGCATGACATGAGTACTTCTCAGAAGGTCATTCATCTTAATTTTAGTCTGAACATGCTTAACTATGAAGTTTTTTATCATTAGTATTACAGTTTTATCCCGAAAGATGCCTCTACTATTTAGGATTATATTATTTACTTATACAGCTCAGGAACTCCCTTCTCTTTCCGATATAGGACAAACCATTTTTGCACCTCTCTCACCACTTTTTATCAACTTAGAAGTCTACCAGAAGTCGCACTTTACTTTAGTAATTTTTTTCTCTTGGGACGTCAGTTGGCAATCACTTTTTGCTCTTTTTGGCCATGAGTGTTAGCTTTCATGCACCTGCTTTATCCTCGAACCACATCATCCTGTAAGATATCGACTTGAATATTATATTGTAACAACCCATGATCTAAATGTAAAAGTGTTGTTTGTTTTAGCTTTAGGGCATTACGTAACTTGATTATTTCCAAAGATGTCACCTATTTCAGTATTACTTCAACTTAGGTACATTTAACTATAAAATTTTTCATCATTAGCCTTACAAATTTTTTCTAAAGGTGCCTCTATTATTTAGAATCATGTTATCTGCTTATATAGCTCAGGTGCTCCCCTCCTTTTTTGATGTAAGACGATTTATTATTGTACCTTTCTCACCACTCTTTATTGACCTAGAAGCATGTCAGGACTCGCATTTTACTCAAATAATTTTCTTCTCTTAGTACATCACTCTGCAATCACTCTCTGTTCTCTTCAGCCACGAGTATCACATCGTGACTGTCCTCCCACCATATCTATAATATTATCTTCCAACAACATGCCATCGACTACCACCTCTACGAAATGGAGATGATATTTTTGTGGCGATATGTCATCAACTGCGACCTCTAGTGTGAAGTCAACAGTCTTCAAAGCAACCTTTGCTTAACTAATTGAAGTCAATAGTCGCCAAAGTAACCTCCAATAGACCAAGAAGCACACAGAAATGAAGGCCACTTCTTTCTCATCATGAGAAGCATGCAAAGATGAAGGGTAATCGCTCTAGTAGCTTCTACTTTCTCCGATCATGCCTTGCTAGATAGCATGGTCTTTGTGGAAGAAGCACAACATGAAAGTAACTTTGGGTTTTAATTTATTAGTTTTTCAATAAATTAAAGGCGTAATTCACTAAATAATTTAATAAATTAATTCAAATGTATTTTTTTAATTATATTCATCTTACACCATTGCATTCTTCTTTAAACGCATAATTAAATTGGTTTTTTATGTCAATTGTTCATGCTTAATTTTAAGGCAGAGCATTTGATTAGCTCGGATTTTATTGATAGGAAAAAAAATAGTAGGTATAATTTTAGATTTTAAAAGTAAAATTAACTAAATAAAATTATAAATCAAAATCAAAATAATCAAATAAATTTTTAATCAATTAATTATTTATCTTACAAAATTAAAATTTTTTAATACTATCGTGCTTATAAAATAGTATCATAAGATTTTACAATTATAAAAATTAAAAATATGATTAAAAAAATCATAAATAATATGACTTTAAATAATAAATAAATATATTAACTCCTAATAGCACTAAAAAGAAATAACATTAAATAGAATTAAACAAGTTATAACATAAATCAATTTTATCTCATTACAATTAAATCAATAAAATAGTGCAACTTAAATTAATAATTGATGAAACTAGAAAAATTGATGGAGTTATTGCAATTTGTAAAATAAATAAATTTTAAAATAATGAGCTTTGACGAAGTATTTTTTGAAATGAAGTAAGAAATAGCTTGGTCCCTAATCGTATTTAAAGGAATCTGAGGAATTATTAATTAAATAAATACATTTTAATTTTAATTAAACTGATTAAATTTAGGAATAATTACCTACATGCCACACAATTTAATTTTATTTATGCCTTACTCATCAATTCTTAGTTAATTACGCTATGCATACTCAAAATATTATAAAATCTTACATACACACATTTTAACTTATTTCTATTATAATGAGTAATCATAATTTTTCAATAACCTAACTATAATTAAATTACAAAAAATCTGAGCCGTTCATTTTATTATTTTAAGGATATTTAAATATATTTTGAGTGAAAATTCTAAAACTTTAATATTTAGGTGGCGGCAAAGGAAGAAGACATCCGCGACGTGAATTGATTTTAGGATAAATCAGCGCTTTAGTGTGATATTGAGGAAGAGAAAAATATATACTATTAAGAGCAAAAATATAACTTTAATGATTTACTAACAGAATATTTCAAATAGATTTTGATTAAGTTTTAACTCAAATATGTGTATGTAAGATTTTATAATATTTTGAGTATGTATAGTATAATTAATTAAAAATAAATGAATAAATTATAAATAAAATTAAATTGTGTGGATATAGTTAATTATTCCTTAAATTTAATTAATCGTAATAATATTTTTTTATTTTGCACACGTGGGGGCATGGAAATGGTGCAAATCCTGAGATGAGCGATCCACGTTTGCACTTTTGACCGTGGACTTTATTCTAGAAGGTTTCCAGATACACGTGGCGGTGAAGTACTTGTTAGCTTGCTGTTGTCTATTCGTTGTTTTGTAGCGAGCTTTTGCTGTTCGGGGAGGCCATGTCGTGCTTGCAATTATATATTGTGTTTACTATCAAAAGCTTATATATATTAACCTTAAAAAAAAGGCAATTATATTATATAGTCTAAATTAAAAAGTTATTTCAATTTTATTTTATTATTTTTAAGTCAATTCATTTTTTTTTGTTTCACGTCAATTTAATTTTCTTTTGTTAGCAAAATAATAATTTTTTTATTATTAATATGAAAAATCAATCAATTAAATCAGACATTTCAATAGAATTTATCAATTTAAACACAAGATACTTATTAGATCGAAGAGAATGATTTTGTCATATTAAAAAATACATTAAAAAAAATCAAGGTACAAAGGCTTTTAAAATAATTACTTACAATATAAGTTTAAAAATGAGGTGAAACTATTACAAGGCATAATAAAAAAAGATCGGAAAATATTAAAAATATTTTTTAAATTTAAATATTTTTCATATGCGCTATCCAAAAGATGACGTGAAGTAGCTTGAGAAGAGCTAAAAAAGCTATTCCTTGCTAATTAAATTAACAAAAATGTTAACTACAGGAATAAGTAATAGTACATTTAGATTTGCGACTTTTTTATGTGTATATTTTTTTTTTCACTTATCCATGACGAATTTGTCACTTCTAAATATCATTGTAATGATTGTACAATCAATTGATAAAGAAATTCATTTTAGAAATCAGTTAATTTAAAATATATCTATATGTGAATTCAGCACTGCATCATGTTCGTATATGTGACATTCAAAATTTTAAATTTACTATCACTATCATCATCGATGATAACAATCATGCTTGATGTGGCCATCCGATGTTTACTCAGATTTGTCTCAAAGGACCACTAACAGTGGTATCTATAGAAGCTTAGCAAATAATACATCATATATGATGTATTGTATTATCACTGGTTAGTTCTAACTGAATTTTGTTAGAAGATGACTAGCACGTCAACATTTTCTTGGATAATATTTTTCAAATGCGATGGCACTATCTTGATTAATAGAAGGGGATTAGCAGGTTCTTGATCACTGTTCACCTATTGGTTGGTCTCAATTGGCCAAATCCATAAAAAATCTATGTGTTTTGTTTTTACTACAGTGATGGCTTTGCTTATCACTGAAAGTTATGTTTTGTTTTATCCTGTAGCCTGAAGCTATAGGCATGACTCGTCTATAAATATTCTACTAAAGCTCTATTAGAGAGTAGTGAACAGATAGTTCTTATATTTTTTCTTCTTTAATTTTTTTCTTGTAATAATTTAAAGACCAACTTTTGATTTATAGTGAAATTTTTTATTCGACTCTTAGATGGATGCAGGGGGATCATCCCTAAATTACTTTATATCTAGTGTCTTCCGTAAATGATTCTAGATCATATTATATATTCATTGTTTTTATAAGAAGCTTTGTGCACTACTATTTCTCAAAATTGAACTCTTACGTCAATAAAATATTTTAATAATATAAATGAAGTATTGATACATTTTTATATTTAATTATTGTGTTAGATTGTTCCTTTTTCAGATGCTTGCAAGCTACAACTTGCAGAGGTGTACTTTTATTGGCTAAGTTATTTTTGCATTTGTTTTTAATAAAAAATGTAAAAATCTTTAAAATGAAAGTGATGTTGATGCTTTTATAAAAACAATTTCCATTAATTGATATCACTTTGTCACATCCCTCCCTCCACCTAATTTGCCCTACTTTGACGGCAGTGGAGGCATGCCAAAAAGATAAGAAAAGAATGAGAAATTTAAATAAATGATAAACAAAATCATAATTACATAAATAAAAAGTCACAAAAGTTGTTACAATAGTATTTCAAATTTAAAATTATTTTTCAAAAAATTAGTACTATAAAACACAATAATATAGAAGTTCAGAGTTTTCATTAACATCAATTTATAGTTTTATTATAATAAAATACAAAAGATTATTTATATATATAAAATTTAGAATAAAATAAAATAACAAAACATGAAATAGCTAGGTCTCATCGATCTCCTTGGCCTTACCCTATGCTTGTATTGGTGAAAGAGTACCTGTCAAAAAGATATCAGTCCACCGAACCAAGAACTGAGTAGACAAAACTCATATTAAATAAAAATTATACAAATACACTAATCATATTATATTATTAACATAATATTATCAGTGTTTAACAAATTATAAGCATATCACACTCATTTTTAAAATACATCATAGTTTGATTAATTGAGTAAATTGATTTCAATACTATATAAATAAATATAAAAATAATACACAGAGTATATATTAATTAATAGAGTAAGCCTTTTACAGCTAAACAATTATATATTATTAAGTATATATAACACATATTTAAATCATAGGACAATTGATAATTAGAGTCAATTCAATGTATAGTTCAATTCAAACTGAATAAAAAAAATTAAAAATAATTAGATGAAGTGATTATCTTATAATAAATTATTCAAATATTATACTGAATATATCATAATAGGATAATTTTATATGCTTTATAATGTGAGGAATGTAATTTATTAAATTTAAATAAGTAACATATAAAATAATAGGTATACTATGACACACATGTAGTTATCTCAAAAAAATATTTTTGAAAATGAGTAAAATGGAAATATAAAATTAATTTTTAAAATTTTAGACGTCGTATTATTTTCTTATTTACTTGTGAGTCAAATTTGCACTGATTTGATCTTAATTTTTATTTGATTAAGTTCTAAATATATTTTTTTTTAACCGTCACAACCAATTAAAATGAAATAGTGACTCGATATGCTTATTTATTAACTAGTCAGATTCGTGTTAAAGTTGACCCGGACCACCAATGATTCTGACCCGAATATCCATTAAGAACGTTTTTTTTTTTTTTAATGGTGGAGAATTAAATTAAAAATTAAAAATTTATTTTCATAATGATTTAAATTCGGAGCGAAGGATGTTAAAAGGTGTTGGTTTTGGTGGAGATAAATGATACGAAGGTTTTTTATAGTTTTAATTTTAATTTTATATTTTTTTCATGTTTATTTGTGTCTAAATAACTTACTTTTTTATTTTTAATATTGAATTGATTTTTTTATGTATTTAATATATATATATATATATAAATAAATAAATAAAGGACTGAGCAGCTGTAGGTCTTTGAAAAATTTTGGTTGCCTAAATAATTAATCAAAAATTATGTAAAAAATTTAGATCAGTTGATATAGGCTTAAAAATCTAATCTATTATAGGTCATGAATTAGGTGCGATTGACGCAGTTTTAGACCAAACTCTTAGGTCAAATCTGTATCAGAGTCGATCCAATTTGAACTTAAAACATCGACATTTTAATCATAATTGAGAAGGGGAACGAGTTTATTTTCAAGGCGGGATGCTCATGTTTAAATGGGTCTGGAAACTACAAATTAAGAGGCGTTTAATTCAATGCTATATTCATGTTTCATCATATTACATGAATAAAATAATTATTTTATTTAATAATATACAACTGTAGACACATTGTAAAAAATCATACATAAAAATAACATTGAACAAAATGCGATGATAAAAAAGATTCTAGAATTTAATAATTATTATTAAAAAATTTTGAAATTTTTTTAAGCTACATTGTTTTTTTTGATTGGAAAATAAGTAGAGTCCTACTTTGTCCTAAAAGGGAAAAAAAAAGAAAAAAAAGACTAATAAGGTTTTATATTAACAAATGTAAGAAAAAGTGTTTTTTTTTTTATGGTGCAAGAAAAAGTATTGAAGGCAAAAATGCTCTTAAGATATACTCTTTCAATAATGTAAATTATTTTAAATAAGAGAAGAGAATAAATATTTATGTATTTTTTTTTGTTTGACGTAATTTCTCTCAGTGATCACAAACAATCTAACGTCTTAGTGCTGGGATATATATATAATAAATCGACACATCAGGCTAGAAAAGTTGTCGAAAACTTCAAACTCAAACTACGCTGCAAATATATTACTTTAATAACAACATAATTTAACATACTTCTTCTCTTTCTTTTATTTCATCAGTGAAAATATCTCGCGCGAGATCATTAAACTCATCATTAATGCTCTTAATCCTTGTGGAGATCTCCATCAAGAGTGAAGAAACTGTAACAAGTGGAACAACTTCAACAAAATGAGAGCTCATATTTTCCATCCCACTATTGTTGATGTTTGATGTTTTATATAGTTTTAGTCTTATTATCAAGTTTGGAAGTGTTTTGAGGGCCAACTGAAGCTCTTCTTCAGC
Organism: Apostasia ramifera; assembly: GCA_019297695.1. Classification (NCBI taxonomy): domain Eukaryota; kingdom Viridiplantae; phylum Streptophyta; class Magnoliopsida; order Asparagales; family Orchidaceae; genus Apostasia; species Apostasia ramifera. The sequence goes on from JAEMOT010002050.1 coordinate 172,787, forward strand.
GTAGTTCATATTTGCAACTAAATCACCCATTGTCGATGACTTTTTCATCTCCTTCATCGAGTTCATCAGCTCTTTCAGCGTCGACGATGAGCAAAAGCAGAGTCTCATGAATGCCGAAGAGAGATGATTTCTTATGCTTTCTGGTGCCTACAATTTGTGGTATCACATGAGAATAAATGTAAGTGGAATGCCTACAACGATAAGGAATTAGATAAAGTTATATGTAAATTTACTTGAAAGTTTTCTTCAAATTTGAGGTAAGAATGGAGAGTTTCTATACAGCTCGCAGAGTATCGAATCGCAACGCCAACTTTTTTGTAACTTTTCCATGGGTGTTTGATGCCAAACCGGCCATGAGGAGGCTCCCATCTTGCTAAGCTTGCCTATCAGAAGAAGTTAGGACAAAAGCTTTAAGTAACGTGCTATAGTTCTCTTGATCATCGAATAACAACGTTTCACTTTAAAGACATGCTAAAGGCCATATCACGAGCATACTTAAGAGGTCAAATCGAGATACACTTCTGACAAGAAAATTTACTTAGGAGAACGAAACTCTAAAGGGACCCAAAATAGTCGAGTATCTCACGAGCTATGCAATCTCTTGAAAACTCAAGAAATCAATAGTTGGGCACTTTAACAATGACAAAAAAATAAATGTTGAAATACTTGAGACTACTCGAGTGCTCTAGAACCCATAGGCTTCACCACACCTCAAATTGAATTCCCAAGGATCTCCTCAAGACGGACCTAACAACCCAACACTGGTTGTAGATACCTAATGCTAGAAGACTTAGGTTGAAAGTTCAGAGTGTGATACTATCGTTGAAAAGGCAATGGTATAGAAATAGTTTTGACAACTTTGATTCACAATTCAATGTACAGTGAAAGAAATAATAGTATAAGAATTATACATATACTCTCAGTTACATCCATATAACCCTTCATATGAAAATTAAGTACTGTATAGCTTCGTAATACATACGAAATAGAAGCCTGTCAAAATTTTCATATTTTTTCTTCCTCTTCTTCTCCCATAGGCTAAATGTGAGAGAAAACAATCCTTAACCCTAACTCTGCGTTAAGCCAACTTATATCTCTAGGCTAGACTCAATGTACACAAATCCAACTCAACTGTTGAACTTCAGGCTGAATTTGACTTTTTAATAAACATGTCAATACCTGCGCGACTTAGATGCTAATTTGGTCGATCCAAAATGATATTGAGTATGCTTCCTATATATAAACACCTTTATCCTTCCCAAATGTAGAACTTATTGATTCATTACCAGTCTATCTTCTGATGCCTTTGAGGAAAGAACACATCTATAGCCTGATAGCTTTTGTATTGATTCCTTGTTCTTTAATTCATGATCACCTTTCTCAAAGTACTCCACCATAAACACTGCATAAAATAGTCGGTGTTTCATAATAGGTTAATTAATGAGTCAAGTTTAGCGTCAACTCGAATCCAAACCATAACTTAGAATCGAGTACTATCGGAATAATACAAGATTCACGTATGGGTTAAACCGAATTTACATGATCATGTTAGAGCATGTAAATGTGTATGATTTGAGTGGATACCTTCAAGAGAGCTGGCAAGCTTGTGCAGGTTTCCAGCTAGCAGAAGCTGAAGCTCTTCTCCTGCCCAGATGGGGTAGATCACCATTGACACCAGCACACAAATGGAGCTTCCCAGGGCGATGGTCAAACTTCGTCGAATCGCGATTTCGAGTAGTTTTCCGATTTGATGACCCGAGAGAGTGACCAGGGTGAAGGTGCAGATGAAGATCAGCATTCCATAGTCGTAGCGAGATTTCACAGCAGGAATGAAGCGGGCAAAGGTGGCAGCCAAAGCTGGAGATCATCATGGTGTTCAGATATATATAGATAATATACAGGATGTTCAGACATTTAGGTTCGCGAGTTGCATTCAAATTTAACTCGAATTGACTTAACCCGACTCAAAATTTGATTTTTATTAAAAAGTAGTGCGCCCTGATAACTAATAAATAAATTAACTAATTATAATTTAGACTTTTAAGTCACACGATTATCCAGTAGGTTAGAGAGCAACTAGATAATAAAGTGATTTAAAACCTTAAATTAAATTTAGTATGTATATATTTATTGATAGTATGTATAGAAATATAGCCATTTCGGTCTTGTGGTTTTTTGCTTATCTTGAAAACAAATTCATATTTTAAAATTATTTTATTGCGATAGTTAATGCGAGGGGGATAATATTATCTTGTGATCGAGCCAAGTTAGGCTTATTAATGTACAAGTGTACGAACATTCATCAACAAAAATAGTATATGCCACTCCTTAATAATCATTTATGTGAGATATTTTTCTTACATATTTACATTAATATATTGTCTCCCTCTCATGTGAAAATTCATGCTTATTGAATCTTACTAAACTACTTGAGTCGCGCTATAAAAATTACCAGCTTCTGAAAATTTAACTCAAACATGATAAAAATAAGCTAGACTAACAGAAGCACAACCTTATCGTTATTACTTGATTTTACTGATCAAATAATCTGCTTTTAGTGAGAGGAACACCTTGTGGGTCCAATTAGGCCCAAGATGACAGAGAATGAGAAGACATGTGAGAGAAGTGAGGGAGATATAAAGCATGATATGCTAAATCTCAAGTGTAATATCTCACGATTTAAATATAGTGGAATTATTCGTTTTGAATTTAAGAAACTGCGTGACTTGAGTACTTTTCAAGAGATTATTCATCTTAATATTACTTCAGCTCAACTGCACTTAACTATAAAGTATCCCATTATTAGCCTTATAATTTTTTTTTTCTCAAAAAATATCTCTACTATATATTTGAAATTATGTTATCTAATTATAAGCCTACCGGAGTTGCACTTTACTCGAATAATTTTTTTCTCTTAGAATATTATCTGATGATTACTCTTTGCCTTTTTCGACCATGAGTATCACGTCAAGAATATTATTATAGTTTGCTATCAAAAAATATGTACATATATTGGTATAGAATTCACCTATATATATATATATATATATTGTTATACATCACACTATGAATAAGCCTGAAATCTAATTATAAATAAATATACCTATCAGGAAGACAGTAGTGCCATGAACTATGTGTCCAACTTCTTTGGTTGATCTGTCTGCAATGATGTGAATGCCTATGGCTAAAAAGCCTGCAATGATGGTTGCTGATACTCTATTGAATGATCTGTAGATTGTTCCACCTATTGAATTTTTATGAAATGAATAAAATTCTATCAAAAAAAAAAAATAATGAAAAAAAATCAATCGATCAAAGGTAGACGATTGAGATCAGTGTATTATAAATACTACAAGAATAATAGATATCTGTGACAGATAACTTGCGACTGAACTAATTTGTGATTGCTGCAAAAATCTGTCGTAATGTTTTAATAACATAAACAAGATGCTCAAATTAATTGATATTAATTTTTTATGTATTTTGTGAATATTTGTGGTTAAACTACGAATGTTATGATATGTAGGGAATTAAAATTTTTTATACGCAGAAATTGATGTTTTTGTTTGAGGGTATTCTCAGTTTGCGATATAAATCTGTGACAGATCATTCAAATAATCTGTCACAAATTCGTCGTACGATTATCACAAACGCACATTTTGTGACAGCATATTTGTTGCAATCCAGTTGCAATTTAGTGATAAAATGATTATGTCACAAAATTGCAGCGGGTAATATTGCGATAGAATAATAATTGCAGCGGGTAATATTGCGATAGAATAATTATTACTAATTTATGACAAATAATTTGTTACAATGTCTTTTGTAAAAAACTGCAACATACCCAAGTTCTGCTGTAAGACATTTGAGACAAAGCTTCTTGCACCACAAAGACTGAGCTGCGACATATATATTCTATTGCAGATAGCAATCTACAATAGATTTTAGGGCATCTTGCGCAGATACTTTTTTTTGTAGTTCCTCATTTGTTATAAAACTTAGCTAAAAGCTGAAAGTCGAATGTATACAATTGAACAAAATTTTATATTCTCCGAATCACAAATAACTATTTTCACCTGTAAAAACTTACCGACATCGAATTCAAAAACAACAGCAACCGTGGTGATCGAAAGCATCGAAGATCCTGCAACTCCTTGATAGAGAGGCCTTACATAGTAGAAGATGGAGACTAGGGTTAAGGCAAGGGCAGTCTTGAGAGCATGAATGCCCTTCCTTGGGTCACTCTTCCCTGTACTCCACAACAAGTAAGCAAAACCCCATAGCTTGTGCTTCATTTTCAACCCTAACTCAGTTATCCCTCCCCATGCAATATTAGCCATTAGATCTCTTTATATCAAAGCTCTTAATCACAGATCAGACATATTTATAAGCTTCAAAGATTGAGAGCATATATATATCTTTCCTTTGGCTAAGTGGAAGCCAAAGTTTTTGAGGTTAATTTCAAGGATGTGAACAAAATGCTTGCATATGTACATGTAGGGAAGATGGAGGCAGGATGAATGAATATTCTTAGAAGCTCATAAAGTTGGAGTCTTGCAAGAGATTCATATCTTCTTAGCACTTTTCACTTCTTTTTTTTTTTTTTGAATAATTACCTACATACCGCACCATTTAGTTTTATTTATGTCTTATCCATCCATTCTTAGTTAATTACGCTATGCACATTCAAAATATTATAAAATCTTACATACACACATTTTAACTTATTTCTATTATAATGAGTAATCATTTTTTAATAACCTAACTATAATTAGATTACAAAAAACTGAGTCGTTCATCATATTATTTTAAGGATATTTAAATATATTTTGAATGAAAATCCTAAGACCTTAATGTTTAGGTGGAGGCAAAGGAATGAGACATCCACGACTTGAATTAATTTTAAGACAAATTAGTGCTTTAGTGTAGTATTGAGGAAGAGAAAAATATGTACTATTAAGAGTAAAAATATAATTTTAATGATTTATTAATAGAATTTTTTTTTTCAATTAGATTTTGATTAAGTTTTAACTCAAGTGTGTGTATATAAGATTTTATAATATTTTGAGTGTGTATAGTGTAATTAATTAAGAATAGATGGGTAAGGCATAAATAAAACTAAATGACGTGGTATGTAAGTAATTATCTCTTTTTTTTATCTTTATATTTAGGGCTTCACTTTGTGATGTCATATTTTTAGCACTTTATATATATATATATATTGAATGCATTCATAAGTAATGAAAAATTTTGAAAAGATAAATTCGAGGTGAGAATGATTTGAGTTGGAGATGAGCTTGAGTTTTAGGCTTGAGTTAGCCTTGCCCGTCTCAATTAAATTCAAATTTGAGCTAACAATTATTAAATTCGAGTTTGCTTGAGTCTCCATTGAGTTAATTCAAGTTCTTCAAAGAATTTTATTTTATTTTTTAAAATAATTAAAAGGTAAAATGTGTCTGGGCTCTTGAGATGAGGTCGAAAGATCGTTGCATATTAGTCTCAATTTTTTTTTAATTTCGATTTAGGTTCTTGAGATTATTAAAGTGCTATCGTTTGGTTCTAATTAAAATATAATAATTAATTTTTTATTATTATGTATTAAAATTATTTCTAGTAGTTAATTTTTTTGATATTTTAAAATATTAGTATTAATATTTTTTATTTTAATTTTTTGTATGAAAAAATAAGAGACCGGAGAAATTAAATTTATATGTATACATAGTTAATGAGAGTATACACAGTCAAAACCTAACGAAGGACAAGTTGAAATGATTCGATTTCCACATCACTGGAACTCGATGAAATTAGGGGTTGGAATTATCAAGTTTAAACCGTGCAAAGACACAGCTTAAGTTCTGCTCGTCTTAATTAGATTTGAGTTTGACTTGCTATCAATTTTGACCTGATTTGAGCCTTAATCAAGTTAACTCAAGCCCATCAAAGAATTAAAATTTTTTAAAAAATAAACAATAAGTTACATCCATTAAGATTTAAATTGAATCAATCTAATAGATATCCTTACATGTAACACATACTTATGTTTAAGTAACAAATAATTATATTAAATCTGTTCTGATTATGGCTTATAGCTCGACTCATTAACTTTAATATCAAAGTTTAATTCAAATTAAATATCGATGTGAGTTCAATGATTAAGGGGCTAGATGCAATTTACCTAAAAATTCTAATGCCAAGCAATATGAAATTAAATATGAGAGAGAGAAAGAAGGTCTCAGGAGGTAAATGGAGAGAGGGAAAAGTGTGAGTGAGGAGTCTATGGGAGAAGCAAAATTTCAAAGAAGACAAAAATAAACTTATGACTGGATGCCATTCTATGAAGAGCATGGGGGAAGAAAATTTTCAAAAAAAAGTTTGAGGAAGATGAGTGGAATTCAGTCTCATGGGCCATCAATGTTAACACCATTTACCTAATATGAGGCTATTTTCCACTAATAGTGTTGGATTCAAGCGAGCCAGCCTCAACTCGAGAATAAATTTTATGATTTTAAGGTGATTTTAACTTTATTTAATGATACTTTTAATGTCAATTTGCTTCTAGCTAGTGTCGATTTTCGAGATATGTCAAATGACGTAAAGGAATGAATGAATACTAGCACAGAAAATACATTTTATAATCGTTAAAAACTAATGTAAAAAGACAAAACAGAAACTGTTGTATAACGTATATCTATAAAAAATAATCAATTGAACGGATTAAATTTCGAGTAAGTTAATTTTAGCCGTAAAAATTAACATCAAGTTCATCTCAAATCAATGAAAGAGCAATAACGAATGAGTTTCGAATCATAGATTGCAAACCATAAATAATAATGGAGAGGAACCCTAAGGCAAAGATGAACAAGCTCTCCTCTCTCTTTTGTCTTCTATATATGCTTTAACTTTACCTAATTTTTGCCTAGAATGGGATCAAACTTAGTGGGCTTGCAATTTAATTGTATTGTTAATTTATACATTTTTTTAATGTGCTTTTGGGGCTGACAATGAGTCATGTTGGGGTAAGTTTGAGCCAGTTTGAGCTAATTTGTCGGTAACTCAAAATATTCAAACTTAAATTCAACTCGAACAATAATATATATATATATATATATGTATATGTGACTGTCACTACAAATAACATTTACATACTAAACAGAATAAATTTTATACTTAAATCTAGACAAACATATATAACTACAACAAAAATACATATCATAATTATTACTACATATTGTTGGAATTTTTCTTATATATTAACACTATATATATATATATATATA
>JAEMOT010002050.1:188657-202422 GCA_019297695.1 Apostasia ramifera
TTATATATCTCAGACATAAAAATTTGAAACACACAAGTAATATATATTTTATAAAACAACATGAAAGAGTCCAAAAGAAAAAAAAGATTGCCTTTTCTACTTTTTGATTCTGATTGAATTACTATTTTAGAGAGACATAGTATTTAAATCATTCACATAAAATATTATGATACTCTATTAAAAAATAAAAAATAAAAACAAATAGCTATCTAATGCTAATTATCCCAAAATTAAGTAGCTTTTCATGTTACTGCAAACCTTGATCCAAAAACTTTAACGGGTGGGCAGTGAATTCATCGGTAAAAGATATTAAAAGTATGGGTAAAAATATAGGGGTTTTATTTAGAAACATATCATATTTCATTATTATTTAAGAAAATAAATCAAGAGTTTAGGTAATTCCTGTTAATCCCTTGAAGGTAAGGCACAGAGCAGAAAATAACAAATTTTCGGCATTGATCTAGCCAATCACATGCAATAAGATTATGTTTTTCCCTCCCAAAATAAATCTAGAGCTAGCTTTGGCCAGTGACAGTCTCTTGCTGCATTCTTCTTTTTCAGTTCACATGCAACATATATATAATCATTATTAGCTTAAGAGCAGACAAGCCATCAAACAGTAAATAAATAGTCAACATTAGAACAGGCCTCATAACAAGAACTACAAGATGTTCATTGATAATATGAAAACAATCAATACAGCAACAAACATCACTTCATAGAAAAAAGAACAAAAGAGTTGTTTGAACAAAAAAAACCATCCCAAATCAGAAACAGTCGTAAGAAGCAAAAAAAACATAAAAATCCGAGCAAGAAGAAATAATTGAATCGATATTTCCTAAAAGTTTTCCCTACTTCTTTAGAATCAACAGAAAAATCAAACAATAGTGTAGAAAAAAATTACTCTAAAAAACCTAGGTACAAAAACATAAAAAAGGGCAAATGGAGCACCTGGCCGCTAAAAGATGGAAATGGGCGAGGCCGGTGAGCGAACTTGTTCAGAATCAGCAGAAAACTCAAACAATGGTGTACAAAAAAATTATTCTTGAAAACCTAGGGCAGAAACATGAAAAAAGGGCAAATGGAGCACCTGATGGCTAGAAAACGGAAATGGCGAGCTCGATGAGCGCACTTGTTTTATATAATGAATTCTGGAACGCGAATGGCTAGCACTGAATGGCGGATTGTGAGCTGTGGACGGCAGCGGACAAGTTAAACGACAGCGGAGGTCATAACAATTCGCCGATGTTAAGCGTTGAGCTGAACAAAGGGCATTCCACGGCGGACATCAATGGCAGAGACCACTCAATAGTAGTTATCGACGACAAACATTGCCCAAATAACCGTCCAATGGTGGGAGCACGCCGACGGACGTGAGGAAGAAAATGCCGGAAAAAATTAGCAAGATGCATTCGGTCAGAGATAAATAATATTAAGGGCATTTTTGTCCATAATTAATTAGAGCAAAATCACTGTTTCAAAAAGTTTTTTTTTTCAGCTTTTCCGTACAGCTGTTTTTCAGCTTTTTAAAAGCTGAAAACGGTTTAAAAGTTATTTTACCAAACACAATTTTTAACTTTCAGCTATATGAAAAAGCACTTTTTCATATCAAAAAGCTTTACCAAACGCAGCCTTATACATATATTTTATATTCTTATAAATCTCTCTAAACAAACATAATTTTGATTGAATCCATATCATAGGTTTTACTATAAATTCGTTGATAAACACTTACCGAAATTATATCTTATACTGTTAAATCAATTGCTTTTATATCTAAATCAAAGATAAAATAAATTCTCACCTTTTTTTAATCTTCTATTTCACCTCCTCCTTCTCCTTCCCTTTCTTCTTCTTCTTCTTCTCCTCCTTCCCTTTCTTCTTCCTCTTCCTCCTCACAAGCCACGGCAGAGGCACGGCAGAGAACAGAAAATGGCAGAAGGTTGCATTTTGATCCCCATAGTTTCACCTCCTTATAAATAAGTCCAAAATTATTACTTTTAAATCCAATTTTTCTCATATAAAATTCAACTCAATATATAAATCTTATTTTAATTAATTCACACAATATTATTTAACTAAATAATAAACTAAGCTTGAATTAATACACCTAAATGTTACAGAAACAATCTGTGTCAGTTTCTTTCACAATTTTTCTCATCACCAAGCCTTCTCTGTTGTATCAAATAAATTTATTTTATGCAATCACTGCTTTTATAACACTATCTATTTTATTTTTGCAACACCTTAAAACTTCAATATCTTAGAAATACTTCATTTAAGTTCATCAATGTTTTGATCATCATAAGAATTCATCTCATAAATCTCGCATATAGGCGGAACACTATACAAAGGACTGAACATCGTAATCGCAACTGAGTACTGCTGGTTTAAAAATACCAGTTGCTATCCAACATCAGAGCACATGATCATCGGCGCCTCAGCCATTCTACTGTGTAAGGAAAACTATCACATAATCATATTTACTTCATAAAATAAAAAGAAACAGTCATAATATTTTAAGGATTACCATCTGATTTATGATTATATCAGTAATCTTACCTCATTTTTCAGCTTCAGCAGTGCAACATTCTCTCGTGTCATCCCCTTCCTGAAAGCTCAATTTGATTATGGCACAATAAGGTCGGTTTCGGGATATCGGGTCAATGAGCAGCTCAAACTCGTGTAACAACGATAGTTATAGGAACTTCGATATGGTTGATAGCTTGCATCTTAGTTCATCCGGTCTGGGCCGGGGAGGACCTTCAACTGCTCATCATCAAAAACATGAGAAAACTTGCTGATTCGTGAGAAGGTACATAGCGCAAATAATCTACTCAAACAACCAAAGAATACATTATGCCTTGAGGTACGTAGTGCAAATAATCCACAAGCAAATGCATTTAATTGATTAATTGACCAAAATGTTCCTTCGTCCCTTGCCCGCTCTATCTCCTCCCCACAACACCCACCCTGCCCAGACAACAGGGGTGGCAAAATGGGTCGGCGGGTCGGGTTCAGGTAAAATTCGAATTTGACCCGACCCGACCCGAATAGCCTCAACCCGAACTCGACTCATTTATTAAATGGGTCAAAACCTATTTATTAAATAGATCAAAATCCATGACCTGAAAGGCTAAACCCAACTCGATTAATAAATGGGTCGGGTTGGCGGGTTGACCCGACCAGTTTATGGAGTATTTTTTGATAAATGCGAAACCCGAATCCTACCTGACCCGATTATGCTTAATCCGAATCTGACCCTCCGAAATTTGCGGATCAAGTTCAGGTCGGGTTCATGGGTCGGATCATATATTGCCACGCCTAAATAAGAGCATACATGAGAATTATCCTATATTGGATAATTAACATCAAAGTATAGTATTAACATCTAAGGGCATGCTCGGCAACAAGACAAATTTGATATTGACAGAAATTTAGTTTTGCTTTGATACATGTGCATGATGAAAAATAAAGTTAATTATATTAAAAATTATACAGGATGTGAAATAAAATTAATTAATATATTGAAAATGATATAAAATGTGAAATAAAATGAAACTTTTTACATTAAAAATTATGTATGATATTATAAAACTTAATTTAATATTATATTTTTAATTTTTATAATAAATGAATTATTTTAGTTCTTAGTATAACCAAAATATTAACAGGATTAAACAGGTTTTTAGGTTGCGCAAGAATCAATGATTTGGTTGTCCATTAACTTGTATATTATGCCCAATTTTGGCCCCAAGACATTACTACATTACTCCCAAAACGAGTTGTATTAGAGCTGACGGTTCAGTTGAGATCAAGTTTTCATGCTGATTGTGCTCTCATGGTTCGAAATAAAAACATATCTACGATGATGGTATGCCAAACATGAATTAAAGTACAAAACATATCAATTCCGATGTTGATAAACATTGTGGATGATATCACACAAAAGTAGGTGGTTGCGACGCTTTGAAATTTGTGCTTCGCTTTGGAAACCGTACTTGTTAGAGAATAGATTGTTATATTTCATCCACCTGACAAAATTAAACGGTTCAAAAACTTTGCGACGAGCTTATATCTCCCATCGAACATCGCAATAAAGGGTAACTGAAACGATTGCTCTTTTATTCTAAACCCTAACCTCCCCTTTCCTTATGAACTTGATCCAGAGAGATTGAATGGGCTAAGTTGCCAGAGCAATTTATGAGTGATACCAGCTATCCGGAGAGTTTCATGATGAAGTATGAGGTGCTCAATACTACTAGAGGGTTCAAGGAGAACTCTAAAATTGTCATTATCAAACCAGCAGCTGAACATCATCCCAACAAATATCCAGAAAGCGCTGTGTTTTTACAGAGCACAGCTTGAGTACAGTATGATGGGCAAGCGGTAGATGGGCAGCGTGCAGGCGCGGGCGCTGGCAGGGCCCACAGAACTACGAGGTTGCGCAGAACAGTGAGGAACTATGAGGGCGTGCAGAACAGTGAGGAACTATGATGCTGCGTACGGAACTGCGAGGTTGCACGCAGAACTGTGAGGCTGCGCGGAAATGCGAGGTTGCACAGCGAACGACAATGCTGAGCACTGGACGATGAGATTGTGTGCGGGAAGGTGAAGCTGTGAGCGAGATGATGAGGCTGCGCGAGACTGCGAGGTTGCGCAGGACTGCGAGACTATGCGCGGGACTGCGAGGTTGCGAGCAGGACTGTGACGCTGCGTGCGGAACTGCAAGGCTGCGCGTGCGACTGTGAGGTTGCTCGTGGGGAACTACGACGCTGCGTGCGAAACTGCGACACTGCGCGCGGAATTGCGAGTCTGCGCGAAACTGCGAGGCAGCACGGAACTATGAGGCTGCATGAAACCGCGAGGCTGCCCCCAGAACTGGTAATTTTTCAACATGAAATTAATAAATTGCATAACAATCTGTACTTTACTTTATCTGAATCACATTCTTATATTTTAATATAAAAAATAATATGCGCGGAACTGCGAGGTTGTGAGCAGAGCTGTGAGGCTGCTTGCAGAACTGCGAGGCTGTGCACGGAATTGTGAGGTTGCGTGGTACTGCAAGGCTACGCGTGAAGCTGTGAGGCTGCGCAGAACTGCAAGGCTGCGTACGGAACTTCTAGGCTACCCGAATTTGTGAGGCTGCACATGAAATTGTGTGGCTGCGCAAAACTGCGAGACTACTCGCAGAGCTGTGAGGCTACTCGCAGAGCTGTGAGGTTGCTCGCAGAATTGCAAGGAACTGAGGCTGCGCGCGAAACTACAAGGCTGCGCGGAACTGCGAGGCTGCGTGAAACTGCGAGGTTAAGCACAGAACTGCGAGGTTGCCCGGATTTGCGAACCTGCACGGAACTGCTAGGCTGCATGCGGAACTTGCGAGGCTGCGCGGAACTGCGAGGCTGCGCAGAACTGCGAGGCTACGCGTGGAGCTGTGAGGCTGTGCGTAAGGCTGTTACCGATCCGATTTCGAGCCGAGCCAATACTGGCTCGAAATCGGATTGATTACATTTCGATCGACTCGAAATCGACTCGAGCTCGATTGGGTTCGACTTCGAGCCGGCTCGAGTAGATTCCAATCGACTTCGAGCCGATTTCGATTCATTTTCGAGCCTCCTCAAAAAAGAATCAAATCTCAATTTTTTTTGAGCCGATCTCAAGCCGGGCAAGCTCGACCCGATCCGACTCGAGATCGGCTCGATTTATAATATATATATATATGTATTATATAACACACACACACACACACATATATATATATATATATANGCTCATTTTGATAGACTCAATTTCGATTCGATCTAAAATCGATTCAATTTTCGATCAATTTTCGATCGATTTTCGATCTTCGATCCATATTAACACCCTTAATTGTGTGTGGAAATGTGAGGTGGCGTGCGGAGCTGCGGGCGCGTCAAGTGAGGCAGCATGGACACATCAAGCAGTTCCACGCGCAGCCTTGCAGTTCCGCGTGCAGCCTCGCTGTTCCGCACACAGCCTCGCAGTTCCATGTGCTCTGTTACCAGGGGAAACTATCTTCATCAGAAGAGGAGAAGAGGATGTTGGTTTCTCAGGGGGAAGCCTAGGTCCGCTGATTACCAAAGGAGTCTTTACGAGTCCCCCCGAGATGAAGTACCAAGCTATGGGAGTAGCTGCTCAATGCTCTCATCCTTCAACAGTATTCTCCTTGGTGGCAGCATATGACCTCTTGCGTCCTGTGTGCGATCCTTACCTCTTTCTTTTCTTTTGCTTTTGGTGCTACTCTCTTCGCACGCTATTACATTTGTTCTAACTCTTTTCTCCATTACAGGCTTTTTTGCAGATGATAGGGTTTTCAAAAGAACACCGGCGACTTTGGACGTCGGTGACTCAAAATGTGCCTCTGGCTGTGGAGGCACTGTTGTTCTCTTGGCAAGCTCTTGTTTGTTTGGCAGTTCAAAATTAGCTTAGTTTAATTTTAAACTAGCATATTATACCACACATAAAATTTAATATTAAAAATTAACTTTATTTCACATCTTACACATATTACCAAAATAATAACTAACTTATATCACATCTTTCACATATCCCAACATAATAACTAACTTTATATCACATCCCTCACATATCTCAACATAATAACTAACTTTATTTCACATCATTCTCAACTTTCAATAAAAAAATATCTCTATTTAAGTTTAATTTTAACCTTATTAAATTTAAATCTTATAAACAAACAGACTCTTAAGTTGGATTTGCAGGCTTCGATCTCCGCGACTGTCTGCCTTCCAAAGGCGGAGTTACGACCCTCTTCTTTTTAGGAGGAGGATCGACTGGAGAGCTGCTTGGATATATTTTCTTATCGATTATAGATGCTAGGCCAGCCTGGTTCTTCTGATTAGCCATTGCCCTAATTTGCTAACTCTTTCTCTCTCTCTCTCTCTATTGCAAATAGAGGAGTTGGAACCAGCAGAATATGAACCAGCGCGGCAATGCCCTAATCTTTTTTCGCCGGCCTCAAGCAACATACCCATGTGATGATTGACACACGCTTAGGCCTATATAAATGTTAGTGCCCATTCATACGAGGGGCTGATATTTACACCTAAATTTAGCATTGCATCTCAGCTATACGCGTGGCACCTAAAGGCATTTTAAATTCTGTTTGTTTATCATCATCTACGATGTTTATACCATCGGACTTGATGTACGCCTAATAGTGGTTATTATTGCATTTGCAGAAACTCTAAACCATCAGATATGATATATAGCCTCATTCTGCTAATGTCAGCCACCATAGTTGGTCATTTATATCAATCACCATCACCTAACCGGATGGAGATTGTCAAGTCAACATTTTTTATGAGCTATTCCTACTACAAAACCCTTCTCATTTTCAACTAACAGAAAATTGCAGATTTCCAATCACCAGTAGCCAGTCATCCAGTTTTTAACTGCTTAATAGATCAAGAATTCATGTGTCATCTTCTTGATATCAGCAACAATTTTCTTGAAACCAGCAATTACAATCTATTTTATCCTGAAACTTGTAGAACACCACAACAGTTTGCCTATAAATACCCTTTAGCAAGACTTCAGAGGGATCATGTGAAGAGAATAGATCACGAGCTTGTATTCTTTTCTTTTCTTTCCTCTTATATTGGTCCTTGACCAAACCTTTGAGTTTTAGTAAAAGTTTTTCTCTCTCTCATAGGGGAATCTATTTCTGAACCATTTTACATCTTGATGTTTTTCTGAATAATTTTGACTTCTCCATGCGGACGTTTTTGGACATAAGCATTGCCTGCTGCTAATTCTCAGAATTTCGTCCTTCCCCGTCCTTCTTTGTCAACAATAATATTATATTTGGTGCTATTGATAAAGCTTTATGTGAAGAATTTTTTAAGTGTATGTTTAGGGAGTTTGAGATAAGCATGATGGATAAACTTACATTTTTCCTCAGATAATAAATCAAACAACTTCCCGAATGCATTGGCGCCTAAACCATAGTCGAGCAAAAAAATTTCAAGAGTGGGGCGCTAATGTGCATGCACTTGACTAGTTAAAAATGACCCATTATATAGTAAGGAGATCCAATGTAATAGATTCTCTAGTACAGAGGAGATGGATTTGAGTATACATGAAAAATTATCTCACATTAGATAATTAACATCAAGTTGCAGCCTAAGCATTTGGGTTGATGGGTGCCTTTTACTTACGTAATGAGCTGCCCAACTTGGCCCCCAACATATTACTTCCTTAAGAGGAACCAAGGAGAAAGAAGGAATGCAAGAGAGATAGAGAGATATGTTGGCCCAAAGACTTCCCAAGAGGGGGGTGAATTGGGAATAATAAAATTTATGAGTTTGAATAAGGCAATAAACTAATAGATAATTCAAACGATGCAGAGAGGTTGATTTAGCAAAACAGACAGCAAAAGAAATAGAACAGAGAGTACCACCAGAAAGTGAGGTCAATTTGCAAAATAGGACTCAGTGCAGAAATGAGGTCAATTTGCAAAATAGAACTCGGTGCAGAAATAATGTATTCAACAATTGAAAAAAGGCAAGCAGTAAAAATATATCACACAATAGGCACAAAAGATTTATAGTGGTTCGGCTTTTCGCCTAGTCCACTCCCCACGCACCTCGAATGAGAATTTCACTATAACCCCGGCTTTTTACGGGAACAAAAGCCGAACAAACCCAATACAACCCTATGGCTTTTTCAAGGAACCAAAGCCAAGCAAACCTTCAATCCTACAGTTTTTTGCAGGAACCAAAGCTGAGCAAACCTACACGCCTCCCCTAGGGAGATAGAGAAAGGAAGTAAAGGTTTTGCTAGACTAGCTAGCTTAAGTTACAATGCATATACAAGAATCAATATTACAATGAGGCACTCTATGCATATGCAAATAAGCCAAGGGTCTACTCAAATAATCCCGAAAAGGCTAACGTAAAAACAGTGAGCAAGATGTTTTAAGAAAAAATCACCCAATGTAAGCCTTCAACAAGAAGAACAAAAGAAAACTCAGAGTTTAAGTGAATCACAAGGAATAATAACTCATGAAGCAAGATTCACATTAAACCAAAACAAAACACAGCAGCTATATGAATTTGAGAAGCAGGAAACAAAAACAGAACCAGGAATTTCAGCTTCTTTCCACTTGAGAAACACCACAATCTCCTTCTTTAAAGTCTCCTTCAAAATAATTTACAAGTATGGCTTTGGGAGATCAAAAAACCGGATGAGAGCTTGAAGGGAGAAGGTGAGTTGTTGTTCTCCAAAAACAGAGAATGCAGAAACAAAAATAATGTTGGAGAAAAAATCAGATTGGAGAAAAAATTGCATGGGCTTAAGAATGCAGAAACATTTCCGTTGGAAAGAGAGAGAAGAAAACAGCCCACTTTGTCCTTTTGTGATTATTGGCTTATAGCACTAAGTCAACATGAAAGGGACAAAACCAAGTGGATTAAGAGTAAAAAAATAATTAAAGAAAGCATGCCTCAATATATTACATGGTGGCCATCATACAAATAAAATCAGGATATTCAAGAAAAGAAAAAATGGTAGGCTGCAACAAATCAAAACACAAACCAAGAAATCATGGGAGAAACAAGACCCAAGTTACAAGGAGAAGGAATGATGACTCTTGATTTGGATTGATGTGGCTCATGCAACCTTTTGGAAAATACATGAGTATTAACCAATAGGTTATATGTTGCCATATACCAAAATAGAGGAACAATTAATGACCATGTAGAGATCTATTATAGGCATGAGATTGTGTTAAGCTAAAACAACTTTTAACCTAATATATGATAAGTATTAAACTTTAAGTTAAGCTTCAAACTCAAATCAATAGATTGAGTGAGCTACACTCTTAATTCAAATTACTTAACATGAATATGTTGAAAGAGATTTTCGCTTAAACAACCAAACACGATAAATACGAAAGAGAATAAGGTTTTGTTAACTAGAAAACCAAAAGGAAAAACTCGAGTAAAAATCTTGGCAAATATGCACATGCTTACATAATAGTCCTAGAAAAGAAAATAATAAAATTTCAGTGAGATCCAGCTTTTCTCTGGACTTTAATTTGGACTAAATCCTCAAATGAGATAATGCAACCTGTTAACACACTAAACAAGAGGATTAGTTTATAATAACTAAATTAATTGTTGTCATCAAAATCAAAGGGTTCAACAATCTCCCCCTTTTTGATGATGACAATTAATTTAGAAGGCTAAGACAAATTAAACAGATAATGCAGTGATAACTCCCCCTTAGCAGGAGACAAAATTAACAAAACAAGATAGAGAGATTTTTAATAGACTAAGCAAAAGTAAAGCTCCCCCTAAATCAATGCATTCTATTTGAACATATCTGAAGAGATAATACAGATAACATGGCATGTAATAATGCAGAAATTATAATCTGTCCATAAAAAGCATAGCATAGCAAACTACATTTCTCCCCCTTTGGCATCATCAAAAAGATGACCAAAAGGAAGGAAAAAAAAACAACATATTAGTCCAATACAGCAAAAATTAAGCAAACTCACCTCAACCAACATCATTTCTTGCTGGAAAACAAACGGCCCATAATAGAGTCAATTTTGAGATCAAGGATCTCAAGAGTGGTTTCATTATGGCAAACCAAGTCAGTGAGTTGAGAGGTTACATGCGTAAGTCTCTCAATCTGAGCCTGTAAGGAGAGAATTTTAAGATCTTGCTCCTGGACATAGTGACCCAGCTCCTGAAAGGCATCCTCAATGAATTGGGCAAAACTTGGAGTGAACGTAGATGCCGAATCAGATGTGAAAGTGGATGGTTGAGAGGAGTAAGAGGGTTTAGGCTGGCGAAGCTTAAGGCTGTCCATTGAGAGAGAATAATACCTAGTACCAAGTATTTCATAGGAAAGATCAATTCCATAGTTGGTGCTTAGATAATAACAGATGATATTACCATAATGCAAGCTCCTATGAGAAGAAAGTTTTCTAAGAATATTGCGGCAGCCATCAAGCTCATGAAAGATAATGCCAACAGAATCAAGGACCCTACCCTTCAGCAGATAGTAGACAGCAGATTGATGGATATTAGTCCAATCACTTTTGTGTCCACAAATTTGGATCAGGCATTCTTGTAGAATTCTGCCTAGGATTTTGGCATGATCACTGCAGGCTGACAGTTTCTTAACTTTGCCAGCTAAATGCCTCTTTACACCAGAAGGGTTGAAGGAAAGATTAAAGCAAGAGTTGATTCAATATCAGAAAAAGAACTAGATTCAACTTGAAGATCAGTGACAGTGATAAGATCAGTAGGAATGCTGAAACTAAAGAATGAGGTGAGATCATCACCAGTGATGGTGATGGACTTCCCTTGAACAGAGGTTTCCAGAGTCCTATTTTCAAAATCAATCTTCATGTTGGCAAAGAAAATTTGAACAATGAGAGGATAGACAGTAATATTACAAGAAAGCCATTTATTCCATCCTTGCCTCTCAATGATTTCTCTGATAAAAGGATTAACCTTTTTCAAATTGACTGGCTTGACATTCAAGATAGGAATTTCTTCAACCATATTAAAATAACTCCAGGCATTGGCATTTAGAAGAAGAGAGGAAATGGAAGGAGGCTTTGCTGGCCCCTTCTTCTTTCTGTCCTTCATTTTAGGGGATGAAGGAGCAGATGAAGAGGGTGAGGGTTCAACAAAGACGGAGGGTGAAGAGTTAGATGAAGGTAAGGGAGAGACAGTCTTTTGCGTGCCTCTCTTCACCTTCGGTGAGGAGAATGGAGCAGAACCAGAAAAGGGAGAGGGACGAAAAGAATCAGGTGACTCCTCTTCACTAATCTCAACAGTAGGGGGCGGAGCCGAAGGTTTGGGTTTTCTTCCAGTAAGGACAGTCTTCCCAAACCTAGGCCTTAGCCTTTATTTCCTGTTGGAGGTGAAAGGAGGAGCAGAAGCAGGTGCAGCAGAAGATTTACCTTGCCTGTGCAGTTTCTTTCCTTTTTTACTTGTAGTGGGAGCAGGTTCAGGCATTGACGTCTTTGAAGCGACTGACCTGTTGGTTCTTGTTGCTGAAGGCTCACCTTCAGCTTTCTTCTTCTTTTTCTCTGCAGGTACAGATTTTTTCATTGCAACTTTGGTCGGTGGGATCTCCACCTTCACCTTTTTGGAAGAAGCCGTGGCATCCGGCTTCTTCTTCATCTTTCTGGAGGAAGAGGGAGAAGGACCTTTGTGTTCTTTAGCCTCCTCAGGCAGAAGGAAGCGGATGAGAGAGGGTTCCACGGTAGCTAATGCAAGCGCCTTGATGCGACTGCCAGCAGATGAGTCTGAGTCTGTGGATTCAGGCGCTGAGGTCCAGTCTGCTTCAGAGGAAGAAGAGATGGAAGAGGAAGCAGCTCTCTTCTTTGAGGGAGCCATGGAGAAGATGAAACAGAGAAGTTAGGGTTAGGCGAAGGGCGGAGGAGAGGAAGAGGAAGCGACACAGACGAGAGAGAGAAAGAGAGTGAGTGAAAGAGAGAGAGAGAGAGGCATGGGAAATGATAACGAGGCGCTGCCAGGGCGCGCGTCCCAAATTTCGCATGCGGTTGAGCTGTCGGGTTAACAGGTCTTACCTGTTGACCCGAAAGGAAACGGTCGGCCCGAAATTTAAATTGAGCGGGTCGACCTGGCCCGATGGATTTGGCCTGTTGACTCAGTCAATGGGTCAAACAAGTAGAGTTGCCCCGTCGGACACCAAATTCCCGAGAGGAACGACGGATTTTCAAAATTGGACTGGGTGATCTCTCCTGAGGTCGATTTTCAAAATCGGTCAAATTTCTCTGGAAAAATAAATCTGAGAGAAGTGAAAAACAGCTTGAACAGATGAACAACAAAATCAAAGGATGAGACAACAATGAATTGGAGGGAAGAGAAAAATCCAGCAATAATGAGGTTTTGGTGAAAGTAAGAAAACTTAACAATTCATGCAATTTTAATATCACATAAAAATATCAATGCAATGGCTAATCATGACAAGAGTTCTATAGACATGAACTATCTAGCATACCAATTTCTCTAATTATGAAGTTAAATCTATCCTCATGCAATGGTTTGGTAAAGATATCAGCAAGTTGTAAACTAGTGGGAACATATTCTAAAGAGATATCACCTTTTTCAACATGATCACGAATAAAATGATGTCGAATTTCTATATGTTTAGTTCGTGAGTGTTGAATAGGGTTCTTGGTTAAGCAAATGGAACTGATATTATCACATTTGATAGGTATATGGCTTAGATCAATACTATAATCAAGTAATTGATGCTTTAGCCAGAGTAGTTGTGCACAACAACTACCTGCCGCCACATACTCCGCTTCGGCCGTCGAAAGCGCAATAGAATTTTGCTTTCGACTAGACCAAGACACAAGAGCATTGCCAAAAAATTGACAAGTGCCAGATGTGCTTTTACGATCAACTTTGCAACCTGCAAAGTCAGCGTCGGAGTATCCTATCAAATTTGATGTGCTTTCTTTGGGATACCAAAAACCAAGTGAGTGAGTGCCGACTAGATATCTAAAGATCCGCTTAACTGCAGTTAAGTGAGATTCTTTAGGAGACGATTGAAAACGGGCACACATGCAAACACTAAAAACAATATCTGGTCTACTTGCGGTTAAATAAAGTAATAATCCAATCATACCTCGATAGAGCTTTTCATCTACACTCTTACTTTTTTCATCCTTTTCTAACTTTGTAGATGAGCTCATGGGAGTGCCAATGTGTTTTGACTTATC